>JBBPSU010000063.1:0-28449 GCA_038093755.1 Tylopilus microsporus | reverse complement strand
AAGATGAAGATGAAGATGAAGATGAAGAAGGAGCAGCCTTCTGGAGTTCCGGAGAGAGAACCTCCTCCATCACAGTAGTGGTACGGTTCTCTGGTCTCTTTCGAGCCGGGACGTGAACACTGTCAAACTGCGGCCGCTTCCCTTTATCTTTCGAGGCTTTGTCAGCCTGAAAGCTAGCCCATGCATGAGCGAAATATGGCTGGAACTCCAGGTTAGCAATAATGGGCATCTCGATACTCTCTGCTTCCGCTTCTGCCATCGTAAAGGCAGAAGGGTCGATGTCTAGAATAACCGGAGTATCCGGAAATGCAGCTGTTAGGATGCCAGCCATCATATGTGATGGGAGTCTATCCATTGAGAGGGTGTTAGCTGCAATGGAGGATGAGGATGGAGGAACGGATTGGTGCGAAGCCATTGTCTGGTCTACGGCTTCTTTGAGGTACCTCGCCCCTTGTACCTGCGGAATCTCAGCTCCATCCAGTAAGTACAATCTCGCGTCCATCCCTCGGACTATCTTTCCCGAGTTCAGGTACTCTATGCAACTTGGGCACGTGCGCATGAAGTGTCTGGGACCACCACAGAACCTGCACATCGTAGGGGCATGCATAGCTTGGTTCGCTTCAACCTTGACAGTAGGGGTCAGGTTATACGGAGTGATGGGGATATGGGGTTGCGGTGTCGTGCGAGCAGGTTGGTATGATGTAGATGGCGCCGTAGTAGTGGTCGCCGGAAGTAGGGATGAGCGGAATGCAGATCCGGTAAGGAGGAATTTGGCAGTGGTAGTGACATCGTCCATTGGATAAGGATCATCTGGGTGGATATCCTGTTTGACAATGAGTAGATGGTCACGGATCTTCTGCTGCAACAAGGACGGAAACCTGAGCAGGTACATCATGTTCCACTCAGTAACTGCTAGTTTCCCGTTAGCGATGAGCAGAGCGGATATCTTCAGGAACGCCCGGGTATACTCTCCCAGGTCATCCTGGTTGTGCATCTCTTTTGCCTGATAATCCTGGACAAGGTACTGCACATCAGCACGGCAATATTGGTCGGTACCCTCACATCCGGGGTACATCTTCTTAACGGCTATGACGAATGCATCCCAATCGGGAGGGACTGCAGTTGTCTCCAGGAGCGTCTGCCATACCTTGGCTTCATCCAAGGCAGCATAGTGGAGCGCTGCTTTTATCTGTAGTGCGGGGGTAATCTGGGCTGCACCGGCAAGGAACTCTATGTCCTCAAGGTAACAGGGGAGTTCCGACAGCTTCTTTCCATCGAACTTGGGCGCGTTCTGGGTTCCACGAAGCGGCATCTGAATCAGTTGAGCCATCAGAAGAGGAAGCGGGTTCGGTGGATGGATAGGTAGGATTGGAAGTGGTACGGGGATGGGTCGCTGTATCAGGTTAACAGGCGGGTTTACCAGGACAGGGTCTGCACTCTGGTCAAAGAGATACAAGAGGTCCGGAGATGATGGTGCAGACGGAAGGTCTACTGGAATGGGTGAGAGTGGGGACGAAGCACCAGATAGGTGAGCTTCTGCATCAGGTGAATAATACCATGATGGAGAGCGGTTTGGAATGGGCGTGGAATAGATAGGTCCTTTGGGTTCAAAGGATTCGTCAGTAGAATCAATGGGTGATGACAAACAGTTGTGGTGAGCTCTTTCTGGGGTAACCGGGATAAGGAACTTGGATTCGGCTGAGATATCTAAATGGCAGAAGTCAGTTAAGAGATCTTTGACCTCTAAGCGCTCTGGGGTGGGTCTAAGCGACCTTCTCGACAACCTATTAGAACCCCTCGCGGTGGGCTCCAGTTGTAAGAAAGAGTAATGGTGTGTATGGTAGAGTACCCTAGGTGAGACCAAGGATAATCAGAGAAGGTGGGTGCGAGCGTAAGACTCGTCCCAGGGGTCTAAGGAAGGATGTATGTATGAGGAGGTGTGGCTATGACCTGATGGATCAGAGCGACAACAGATCCGGAAGGTGTCTGATGGGTATCCATGTAATCCGTGTACGGAATGGAAGACGGATAGGAGTATCCAGGACGGAACGGATAACGGATACGAAAAAGTAGAAGTGGATTGGTAGCGACGAGCTCCAAAGGCTTCAGAGACAACTCAGAGACTCAGACAGATGGGAACTAAGCGCAAGATAGATTCCAAGCCTACAAATGACATAAGTCTTATAGTACTGAGGAATCGTCCTAATATAGGTCATATCCAATATGAAGCGAAGGCAGTGAAGGAAAAAGCTCATCGACCCTCGACAACTTTGTGAAGCGTCGGGAAAGATGAGTTCTAGTCCAAAAGGGTAGATATGGTCCATACGACAAGGCACTAACGTCCCTTGAGTACCAGTAGCCCGGTGAGCTGTCTGGATCTAGACCAGTCTAGACCGCTCTCCATCTATCCGGTTACCGTAAAGGACGTTGCCGATGATGGGTACAAATGTCTGTTGTCCTAGAACAGTCGAAGACAGGTTATAAGAGTGATTCCGGAACGTTATAAGATTCATCAACCTAGTCCGGTCAGCATGGAAGATCCGGAAACAGAACGGATTGAATGGATATGCACGGAATGATCATGGATCACACTCGGATTGGATGTGGACTTGGTGGGACTTGATGAAGACGCTCCTGGTGTAACGACCTAGACTTAGAGTCGTAACGCTCGAGGGCAAGACAACAAATAACCAGTGTTCAAGACTTCAAGACTTTAATCGTCAAGTCCGAAGCGAGTAAATGATAATAGGGAGCGGTACCCTTAATTCGCACCTAAGTCTAAGACGAGGTTTGAACAAGTGGATAAGACTGCCGTTGTAGGTATTGTACATGGGTTTAAATACTGAAACGAAACGAGCACAGACCAAGCTGTGGACTACTACGTATGGACGAGCGATGCTGCGTACATAGCCGTGCACAGTCGAGGCTGTATTACAAGAAAGTGGAGTCATACGATGAGCGAATGGAAAAAGAAAAGAAGATCATACGATACTTTAGCCAATGGGAAAGGAAAGAAAGGATGAAATCGTAACACCTGGGGCTCCTAGAAAGTGAGGAATACCAGATATGTAACCGTAGGGAGCTCTCAGCTCCTACAGCAGCTGCACAGGGGGTGACCTTCCAGTAATGCTGTGACATCTGTGACTGAGTGTACAGCATTGTCCACAAAACTTTGAATTTGCTGATGCGCCTACTGGGGTCATCAAGATGTGGTAACCAAGGTTCACTGGATTGAACTTGAAGCTCATCTCAGGCTAGATGTGTTGCTTTGGCATGGCATCATGGTGAGCAAGAATATTTCATCCTTCATTCCCTCTGGTTGAATATGGTTTTTCTAGACTGCTGTTCCTATAGAGTGGTGTATCAAGTTTGCCAACTTCTCCATGCACAAAGCATCAAAAATGGTTGGCAAGGAAGTATGGGTAGTTGGAGGCAAATTCAAGGGGCATCAAGCAACACTGGATACCCTAGGCAAGGACCATAGTTTGGTGTCGATACACAGACACCCTGCTCTAGGGGTATTGAATTGCCTCATTGCCATGCCGTGTGTACAATCATCATTCTATCCTTTGTGATATACTAGTAATGACCTAGACTGACTCGGAGTTGTGACACTCAAGGGCAAGACAACTATACCAAATACCAGTGTTCAAGGCTTTCAAGCAAGTAGAAGAGATAAAGAAGAGCAGTATCCTTAATTCAGACTCAAGTCTAAAAACAAGAGAATAACAAATGGATAAGACTGGGAACTAAATCGTAATGTACATGGGTTTATATACTGGAGACTATTGCACACAGACCAGGCTGTGAACTACCTTATAAGAATGAGCGATGCTGCATATGCAATGATATGCAGTCGGAGCTGTGTACCTATAAGTGGTAAAGGAAAAGTGGAACAATACTGAAACCAATGAAAATAATGGAAGAAGTCATTCAATGAGTGAGCCAATAGGAGGATGGAAAAAGGTGAAATCATAACACATGATGCTGATGTGTTTATTTTCAGCTCTGGTGTTCTCCTGACTGTGGATCAGCACCATTTGCAACTCCTAATGCAACTTATCTGTAGATCGTTCATGCCAATCCCAGCGCAGGCGAAAATGCCACCTCCATTACTACAAGCATTGTCTTCGGCTCTTCCCTCAGCACCAAATGACATGGCTGATGACTCAGCATGCCAGTGGTCTGAGTCAATTACCCCCTCCAATCTCACTCCTTGGGTTCCTGGACAACCGGTGGTCCAACCACTCCCAGACTACAGTACGGCCTACACTGCCAGTGGCACATACACATATGAATTATGCACTGACTTTCTGCCAGGCAAGATACCTTGGCTTTTCAATGATGCATTCTGTGACTTCATTTGCTACCACCTTGCATTTAATGTGGATCTACACTTTAAGGGTGGATCATTTATTAACTTTTGTGTCACTTGGACCACCTGCCCCAACCGATTTTGTTCTACCTCAATGCATGCTGCTGGACAAATGCTTGGACCTGCCCCTCCTGGTCATGTCTCTGTCACTGTTCTGGGACATAATAGGGGTTCAGGGGTTGAGTACAATCACATCCCTGCCAAATTCTTAACACTGGCACTCCCAACAAGCGGTGGAAATAAACACTTTGGTCTTATCTTGGTTGGGGAGCATGCAGGCAAGTTCCATCCAATCACCAAGTATTGCAGAAAGCAACAGCAGGTTGAATTGGCGGGTTCTTTGTATCCATGTAAAGATGTTTGTCCAGCTTACTTATATAACCCCTAACCTCCTATGTATTCATCTTCTATGTACTCAAACAATCATACAATGTGGGTATTTTCTGTGGCTCTGCAACCATCCATCCAGCCATACTCAAATCTCTGCAACATAGACTACTATGGCAGCCAACATTATACAACAATTACCCACTGTTTCATGGTGGTTAATGCTGATTACCATCTGATAACTGGGCAATGATTACCCGCACATCACCCACACAATGCCCACACCATGACAACACCCATTTCAAGTTCCTTATAATAGGCCCTAGTATATTTAGTTTCGAAATTGATGCTAGCAATATGTAAAATATATTATTTTCGTAGCAAGCCTTCATAATAACTTTTTTGGGATGATGAACACAATAACTTTTTCTGCTTATTTACAGATAAGCTAAAAATACCTGTTTCGGGCGAGACAAAATTTAATATTTTGAATATGTCTCAACATAGCACGCTAAAGTTTAACTGGACAACAATATGTAGATTCCCAAAAAAATTGAATCTGTTAAGTGCTTCAAAATGATTTTCAACATTATTTATTTTCATTTAGTGACGACATGAATCACATGAATCACATCCGGGCCAAGCAAGGGTGCAAAATCGGACCACTTCAACGCGAGCGCGCCAAGTGCATCATGAGTACTTCCTTGGCAAAAATGCACTTCGCACAGGCCAAAGTGCTCATGCTTCCGGTGCTGGCACATACGAGAGTTCGAACTGGACGAGGCAGTGAATTCAATTCCTTGTCACGGTTTGCATATGGTGCTTCTCTTTCTGAAAAGCCTCGCACGTCCAGATATCTAGCAAGGACGCCACAGAGCTACCAGCTGGCGGTACATACGGCATTGAACTTGCATATAAGTACTCTTTGAGTTCGCAGCAGTGCAAATTGTCACTGGGCATAAACATGCACCCTCCTGTGCGATAAATTTACTCATGACGCACGCAGGGACTCAGACTTTAAGACCACAGGTGCCAGGGATGGGGTGATCTGCTAGCCAGTTCTAGAGGTACGAGCAGTTCTAGTCGACCTTCAATTTTCTGACCTTGTCCGAAACTTGAATCCGCTTGTTCCATGTCCAACCTAGACACAAATGAAGCTTGACTGAGCAGCTAAAGACGAGCATCAACCTAGCTCGAGATAGTGCTTCAAGATGCGCTAGAGTCACTGCTCAAGTCAGGTCAGAGTCGAGCACCCTCGCCGTTATATCAAACCCTATGATGCGACGCTCACACGTACTAATACCTGTCGTAAGTCATCACATGAACCTGTCTCAAGTTTTCACAGCAGGGCATATCCGGTGATGGAGACGAAGAAAGTCCGATCACTTGTTACCTACTGTGTACTAGGGTATCGACAATAAGCATGCGTTTTCATCAACCTCAAGATTCGCGCCGTCAGTTACCGTTTACTTTTCTTTCAATCGCTCGATTGATATCTCCAGATCCCCTAGGCGACATCTCCGTCACGAATAGAACATCTCGAGCCGTGTTGAGCTACAGAACCTTTGGCCTAAGGGATCGTTTTCCCTGGCCGTGGGCTGTTTTTGGTCTGTGGATCTGGTGCATACAACGTCAAAATCCATCCACCATCCACCAGAATCACTGGCATTCGCGGGCCGCAGTTCTTTGATCGCTCCCGTTTTAGACACTTGACTCAAACGACAAGAATTTGAACATCCAAAAAAAAAATGCAATTCGAACATACTGGGTATCACTAACATCCAAGCCGTCCATCCACATATGGCGGACAGCTACTAGTAGCCAAGGGTGCATAACAATACATGTAACGTACCTCCCACTCTGGTCATCCTGCCCTCCATGCTTAACATGGAAGAGGCCCAACACGCATATTAAGGTGTCCCAGTTAACTTCATTCGGTCCTCCACCTCTCTCCATTTTCTTCACATATCCAAGGAGCCCTCCACGCAGATTACACGCAACGCAGGCGCGACGCGCTTCAAAAACACGGCGACGCCCTCAGAGTCGTCAATGGGAGAATCACGGACATTGAGAACCTGGAGCACGGAGGATGAAACCGGCGCATCATGTGTCTCGTCCTCCGGTGTACTCTCCGGCTGGGCAGGGGTCCCATTGGGCTCATCAAGACATGCCTCCGGCATCGGCGCACTTCTTCCACTCTCAGCCTTTCGAGGCGTGGACACCGCCTCACGAATTCGCCGACGAGCGTTGCGGCTGTGAATGCAGGTAGGCCACTTGACTCCTCCACGCCTACCCACGGTATCCCACATTCTTCGAGTTCCTGGAGACGTGCGCCCCACGCACTCGCGGCCTCTCGCAAGAATCCGTCGTCGGTAGCGATGGTGCCAAGGTGAAGGAGACGAAGGGTGAGAAGGTTTCGGAGAGCAAGTGGGGGCGACAACGTTTGAGAGGGGTGGATGAGGAAGGGTGGAGTGGGACTCGAAAACGGACGCAGGTTGTGCTTCAGCGTGAGAGAGATGGTGCGAGGCGGGAATAACCCTGTGAAGGTGGAGTCTGTGACGACATCCTGATAGAAAAACGCCTCGAGGACCGTACTTGAAGCTTGTACGTCATATGATAAGGCGAGGCTATCAAGGAAAGGGGATGTGACGAGCGAGAGGAGAGCAGTGCATTGATCGAGGGAATGTGCCATCACTTTGAGAGACTTCAAGGCGGGAAATGTTGGTTCGCTCGTTGTATTCGTGTGATCGTTGACCGTACCAGACGAACATTTGTTGGCCAAGAAGTCAAGGCCAATATCGCGACGTAAACATAGGCTCATCTCCTGCAGGTACTCCATCCGGATGAGACACATCAAACACTCGGGCGAGACATGAATAGTCCAGCTCAAGTCTAATTTCCGGAGAAATTTGAACTCTCCCTCCCCAAGCTTCACTGCAAGAGCAGAATTGGGTGCCGTGGGCGTGAAAGACTCGATCTTGAGGCCTTCTAAATGGCTTACCTTGGTTCGTATTGCCTGGAAGAGGTCGTAGACTTCCTCACGCTGCGAGGCCCTCGGACATATGACGCAGAGACTTGTCATGGAACCCAGGTGACACTCGGTTGATAAGACCTCTGTCAGCAGGTGGATCATAGGTGCAGCGACCGAGATAACGGAGTCGAGGACTCGGAGAGAGGTGAATAACGAGCCGAAATTTGACAGCTCCATGAGGGTAGCCAGGGCTGCGTCATCGAGTCCAGGCAGACAAAACGGGTTGAGAAATATACCAGATGCGGTGAGCGCACTTCTTGACCGAGGACCAGTCAAGAGGGGTGGGTTCTCGCTTGAGAGACTACACATGGATGGATCAAGATAAGGGGGAGGCTATCAACGCGAAGCGTAGGACATGGACGAGGAGGACGACTCACGATAGCTTTCCCTCGTTTTGTTAACTGCCAGACGTCAGGAGGTAAGTACATGATGAGCGGGGCAAGCGAATGTTGTGTTTTCCAAAGGACGTCGAGGGCAGGTTCTGAGAGTGTTTTGCATGTCCGGGCAAACCTTGCCACGTCCCTGGGATTTCGGAGGTAACGACTATCTTGCCAAGCTGGGCGGTCGTCTGCAAGGAAGCGAGTGATGTAGAGGGCGAGTTCAGGGATGAGGAAACAATGGTGCATGGTCAAAGATAAGCGGGGCACACAAAGAGTGGGTGTCATTGGCACAAAAGACCGGGAAGGCTTTGAAATAAGGCCGTCAACCGACGACACGGTTGGCTGAGAATTGTCACCTGGGAGACCTCGGGCCTGAGCTAGTCGCAAATCTAGATTCTAGAAAGTGCCCTTTCTAGGTTGGCTGCTTTGGAAGCCTTCAAGTTACATATCTGGTTTTCTCAGCCTGTGGTTGGTCCGGTGACAGTAACACATCGAAGCCCCCGGGCGATCTCCGTTCAAGAACCCCATGCAAACGTTCAACGTTCAACACCGGGGAGCAGCCCCCTGCTACCCGTGGTTTACTGCCGGTACCTTAGGACATCCGTCGCTCGCTCGCCTGCCCGTAGCTATGGTCATGGGCACTCACCTTACTCCCTTGTACCCGTCCGTGGTTTACTGCGGGCGGTGTCTTCGCTCTCTATACTCCCTCGTGTCAAACACCAAAGAGTCTCGTTGCAGTGGGCTCTGGTTTACTGCCGGTCACTCTCTCAACCTCGAGGCGGTACGTTTGGTTCGGTAACCCGATCGTATATCATCTCACCCTTCGCAGCACTCCGGAAATAACCGGTGTCTTTTCGCTACCCGTGGTGTGCTGCTGGTAGCACACTCTTCCCATTAACATTATGGCTGCAGTACGTCTGACTCCCTAGCTCGACCACGCATCTGCTCACTCGTTGCAGCAGCGCTCCAACAGCAACGATTATTCTTTCGCTACCCGTGGTTTACTGCGGATAGCGACACCTTGCCGCGTTGCTCGCCTCACCTCACTTCAACGCAGTCCCAGATACAAGGGGGTGCCCTTCTCTACCCGTGGTTTACTGCGGGTAGCATCCTCTCCGATTCGACGCTCACCCCTGACTCATGGGCGGAATATATGGCACTATTGCGCTGCGTGCTGTCCAGTTGCACTGGCGGGCTGGCGTGGCGGAAGGTACTATATGCCATTATCGGATCGCGAGTTGTTTGTTGGACTGGCCGAGTCCGACGTGATTTTTAATTCACGGACATTAGATCATATGACCCCCACCACATGCGACGGCGAAAAAAAACTCAGACGGCAGATACAACTACCCACTAGTATCCATTTGTTGCAACTTTTGTGATCAATGGCAGACGGGTCGACGCCAACAGTGTCATTCTCTCGGTACATCTCCCCCCTCCACACGCACCATCATCTCATCCGCCCACAGCCCATATACCAGCTCACGACCCACATCGTCAACACCTACCACATTTGCAATCCCCAGTTCAGATATGATCGGACCGCTCTCAACCCATGTCGCGTGCTCACAAAACCGAGCAAACCCGCCCACAATGACGGCTATGACATCGAGGACTACGATTACATCCTCTACATCAACGACTGGCTAGGAAGCGAGGATGGCCACAAGTGCGGCCCTGCCATCCGTACATCCCCTCACTAAGCCTCTCCCAGTCGCTGCCTCATCCTCGACATTCTTGGCCAAGGAACCTTTGGCCAGGTGGCAAGTGCCAGAACATGACGACCAACGAGATCGTCGCCGTCAGGGTCGTCAAGAACAAACCCCGCCTACTTCAATCAAAGCATGATGGAGGTCACGATACTCGGACTGGTGCGCGCGCCCCATCTCCCGTCGGAACTGCCTTTGAACTTTATCCAGCTCAACAACCAGTGTGATCCCGGCGACGAGCATCACATTCTGCGATTGCGAGGATCCTTTTATTCATCTTAACCACCTCGGCCTCGTGTTCGAGCTCCTCTCCTCCAACCTCTACGAGCTCATCAAACAGACTCAGTGTCAAGGCCTGAGCATTCACTGCTCAGCTCTTGGACGCCCTTACTGTGCTCAAGGGCACACGGCTGCTCTACTACGATCTCAAACCAGAAAACATTCTATTAAAGTCGTATGTCCTCCTCTCGGCCGTCCAACCCTCGCTCATCCTCCCCTAGACTCCAATCACCCCAAATAAAGGTCATCGACTTTGGGTCCACATGTCACGAACGACAGATGATGTATACATATATCCAGTCCAGGTTCTACCACTCATGTTATACTCGGTATCCCTTACACGTCTTCCGAATTGGCATGTGGTCCTTGGGCTGTATCGCGGTGGAGCTCTTCTTGGGGCTGCCGCTCTTCCCAAGAACAAGCGAGTATAATCAGATTACCTGGGTAGTCGAAATGCTTGGGTGTGTGCGCATGCCCTTCCGCGGGGTCCATGATGGCCCATGACACGCAGCATACCACACGCAGCATACCTCCCACGTACATGCTGGACATGGGGAAGCAGAGGAAACAATTCTTTGATTCCTACAGTGACATAAATCTGAGGTCAATATCGTGTCAAAGTCACTTTCGCAATTAAGCCTGAATTGCTCACATTAAAAGCGAACTTGTGGAAGACATATTTTCCTGCAGCTCAGTGCGGTGATATCAGTCCCGACCGATCATCGATCGATGTACTCAGCGTCTTGATATAAACACTCTTCGGCGCCGCGGTTGCTATGAGCAGACGAAATATAGATAAATATGGAATCTAAATGGTGGCCGGTCGCTAGTGTGCCAGCGGTCTACCGGATGATGCATTATCTGCCGGTCGCCTTTTTTATCTGCGCCAAAATCTTGTTGACCTCGGCGACGTGATTGCCAGACAGCTTTTGAAACTGGTGCGCCAAGTCAACGACGCATCCATGATGCCGTCAGCCTACGGCATCATGGGTAACCCATACTCTGCGAAAACCCATACTCCAGGCCCTATCCCAAGAGGTACGGTATGTGTACTTCAAGTTAAAATACACATTTAGCTAACCACTAATTTAGCTAACCACTAAATTCCGCAAAATGCGTCGTGACGGCATGCAGGTGAAACCGAATAATTTACTTCAACCTGTTACAGTAAAATATACGTTTAGCTAAGTACTAAATTCTGCAGAACGCGTCGTGCGAGCTGCCGCTCGCTTTTGACACATACAAAAATAGGCCTTTTCGCTACGACATCCGAGCCCCTTGTCTCGACTCTCATTGGGAGACATGCCAGCATCACGAGCACTGAATCAATGGAAACCTTCACGTATGTCTTTTATATTGATGGAATGCTGTGTCCATGCATGCACTCAGACTTTGGGCACTTAGCACCAATCGAGGAGATCGAGTCTTTCATCCGGCAGCTTTGGAAGGCTCGTCTCACCGACAAGCAAATCGTAGCTGAACTCCAAAAGCACATAGACACTACACAATATGGGATTGGGTAAGAGGTTCCGTTGGGTTTTCATGTTGTTTGAGGCGAGCATACTATGAACATTTACAGGTTAACAAAGTTCATTGCAATCCGCAAAGGCCTAGGGCTGGAACGGACCCGCCAACAACGCCACACACCTGACTCTATCCGCCCAGCAATGATAGAGCTACGCGCGATGTATCCCAATGCTGGTGCGCGAGAAATGGTGAGCCTGCTCTTTCATGAGCGGGATCTTTGTGTAGCAGGGTGAGATTCAGAACCATTTCTGTACACAATGATCAACTAATCATTGCATTATAGAAGTGTGGTACGCCAGTACTTCGCTATGTATGAACCAGAGCTCGTGCAGCAACGGAAGGCCCGCCGGCGGTTCTGGGCAACTGGGGTCAACGATGTTTGGGCCGTCGGCCAACATGACAGGTGGCTGCGGTTCGGTCTCGCTTTACACACCGGCATCGAACCATTCTCAGGACGGATTTTATGGATGAAAATTTGGCATTCTAATCGAAACCCACAGCTGATCCTTTCTTATTATATCGAGACTGTCCGGAATCTAGGCTGTAGGTCTTAAAACCATTCTGCTTTCCACTCTCATCCGCATTGACCATGCAACAGTTATCCCCCTGGTAACACAAAGTGACCCAGGCACGGAAAATCTCGGCATTGCAAACGCCCAAACGTTACTTCGCCAAATGTTTGACCCAGCTCCCTCAGGCTTCACACAGCACCGTTGGATGCATCAAAAGAAGAACGTGATGTCAGGAATTGGATCATCGCAGCTCCATCGTTGCTTCACTCCTGGTTTTGAACTACTTCTTGACAAAGGTGTCGAGTCAGGCTGGTATGATGTCGGCAACACTTTGCAACAGTGGGTGTTTGCGCCAATTGGTTCAACTGAAACTCAAACAATATACAGGATGGTGTTCCGCTGGCTGTTCATCCCATGGCTACAAGAAGAACTCGATGCGTGCATTGACCGCGTAAATAACGCATGCAAGCGCCGTGATCGTAACAAGGTTCGTGCAGTAATCATATTAAATGTTACTCCAAACTTCAGCGGAATGATCAATACCATTTACTTGGCAGGTGCTACCCCACGGTATCCCATCCCTTATCCACACTTCACCTGAGGATTACGGTGCACTTGACTTTAAGGTTGGGCTGGGTTCATGTACAGCACCTTTGATCTTCATGGCGATGCTCACGCAGGTTAAATAGGTAGTGGTCGACCCGGAGTTCATCGATACCGTGTCTCAGCTGTACATCAACCCCGATCATCCTGTCTTTGAGGTGGTCCCTCCTGCAATGAATATGTTGATAAGCGAATGCTATAACCGTTTGGGCTGCCCCCCCATGGCACGCCATTCTGCATGGGACGTGTACTGCCAACTTGTAATCACGGTCCAGGGACATGCCGAAACACCACCTCTCCTCGCTACCATCAATGGTTACCCCACTGATGGTGACCCCAAGGTGAACGAGTTGAAGCTCTTGCCTGGCCTCCAAGATCTTCCCTACAACGAGACAGCTGCTGAGTGTTACATGGGTGGGGTAGGTGGGGGCACAGGACTTGCGCGTATCTCTTTATGTATGGTGGCGTCTACTCACACAATTTACAGAAGATGGACATATAAGGGGACTGGGCAAACTAGCAGCAGATGATCCAGATGTTGGCAGCACTGGTGATCAGTGGATGCCCTGCTTGTTGTACTCATTGATGACAAAAAGCCCTGATAGTGTGCAGATGCTGAACTATCATGTACCTTTGCTTACGGAAGTTACGGTCCTCGAGGTCCTCGGTCAGGATTTTAAGGATTAGGTCATCCTCTATGCGACTGATGGCATGACTGGCTGTCACGCTACGACCTCGAATACTTCAGAGAGCCCCGGCCCCCATCAACGTGACCTCTAAAGATATACAGCACCTACCCATCGCAGTCCATCACCATCTGATGGTCGAATATCGGCGCTGTGGACCCCCAGAGCTGCATCCAGCCCTCTTTTAAAACTCGGAATGATATGCTGTCGACCCCCTCTGGCCAACCACGTCCCTCCGTTCGCACCTGTCGTCTGCCCAACTCTGGGTCTTGCCTGATTCGCTGACGGTGTCCGTACAAGTACAAACAAAACATTGCTGTCCACGCGTTGTATTCGTGCATTATCCATGGCCAGAGCAACCATTGGCAGCCTCCGTACAAGCGAGGACAGAGCTGAAGCAGGACGAAAGCGCTGTCGCTGGATGAAGAGAAGAAGGTGCAGCTGCGGGAGATTGATCGGCGACTCCTTCTCTGCGCGTTCGTAAGCGATTTGTCGATGAGGGCCGTTTCAATAGCAGCGCACACCGTAGCAGTAGCAAGGGTGTAATGCTCGCTGGACTTGCCATGCGATGGTGCAAGTTTGGACATGCCCGTCAGCCCGAGTGTGGCAAAGAGGTCGGACGGAGGTATGGCATCAAGGATATTTATGAGCGTCGAGATTTCGGCCAGAAATGCTTCATTGGCAGGTGTGTGTTCTGTGGATTGAGGAAAACCGTAGCAGATTGCAATAAACCAGTAAAGAGTAGCGTTGCTAACAACCGACACATGCTGGGCGTCGAGAAACTATCAAACACCATCTTGTGATAGCTCCGCACGATCGGCCCGTTCTGAAGGTCGGTATTGTGCTCCGTCTGGATATCGTACGCCCAGAAGTCGTCGAGGGACTTGTACCCGTCCCGGTCTCCAAAGAGGTAGATGTGGCCGTTGTCGGGGTCGATGCACATGGCGTGCGGCCCCCACCACGCTTCCACGTGCAAGAAGAGAGTGCCGGTATAACGTTGCATCCGCTGCTTTGACTTCGCCAATTAAATGCCTGGCACGGCACAGCGGGCGATATTGGGTCTCCCAAGTGTTACGGAGCGTGGAGCGTGGAGCTTCCCTTTGATGGGTCACGTGAGCATGACGCTCTGCTTCGATACGATACGATAACTGTATCAGTTTGTCCAAGGTAAGTATTGAAGAGTAACTGCCACCACCCTCCCACCGGACTGTTAAACACTTACCATTCTACATTATTCTCCCGAGAACCGATGTCAATTCAAATACTCAAGCCTTTAGCGACTTACAATCTTCTCCGGCATCCTTCCAAGTCTACCGTCGCCTTTGTGGACCCCTCCAATGATTCGAACGATACGATTTCCTCAAGTGAATCAAATACAACCACCATCTCGCCAATTAGTACCTCGCCACCTTCTTCGCATACAACCAGTCCGCGTGTTGTTGTCCGGGAGTCGGAGGATAGGCCGCAGCATCCTGAGGACTCGGAGGAAGTGAGTGAGTGGGACGCTGTTGCCCCGCACCGAGAACTTCCCACGCTGGATACGACTATCGATGCCAACGATTTGCCCCTACAAGGTGCTTCAGGCCACGGCTTCGAACTCCCATCGACTAAACAGATAACAGATCGATACCAGCAAATTGCTCGGCTCCTTTCCTCTCCTACACATCTAACAACTGTATGTCACTAGTTAATTCTTCGTAGTGATACTGAAAAAGATAATAGCGCATCTTGAACGTTTCTCTTCACGAATACTCTGCTGCTGTGTCTCTCGGGGCCGAGAATAAAGCCTACAAGCCCTGTACCAGGTAAGCAGAATGCTGGACGAACATCTGCTGCCGCGCTCAGGTTTATCACACTTCAGATTTTTCTACTCGAAAGAAAACGAAGACCTTGTCGTCATGCCTCCGTACGATGTTCATGAATCCATCAACAAGAATTTCATCTCTCTCATTAGCACAAATCTCTCTCGGATGGGCGTCGTTGAAGACCACACGTACAGCATCGAGTTTGACACGAACGGTCGCATCGGGTGTGGCCTCGTGGACCACCTGCCCGACCTCATGGTCACCGTCAACAACAATTCCGACGGCGAATTTGGCATTCGTGTACATCCCATACTACTTCTAGAAACCGCCTTTTCACAGGATCGGAAAATGGTCATCGAGAAAGCGGTGGCGGTGACGGATTCGAACCCGTCGGTGCAAGTGTTTATTCTCGCCCAAGTCGAGGACGACAGCTTGCCATTCCCCACCTCAATCGAATCACATCTCACAACCCTTGCTGCAGAGCCCCTCCTGTCCGAGGAGGAGTTTGGAGCTCTCTGTAGGGATTCTCCCTCTTTCGGCCCCATTATCGCCAAAGGAATCCAATGGATGAACATCAAAGCCATCAGTTTTGAGGCGTTGCAAAGGAACGCACAAGGTATTTTTGATTTCGAATCATCCGTACATGGGGTAGGTTCTGGTGACATGCACGTAATATCAGTCTTACATGACGACTGTAGACCCTATACCCTGCAACATCGATGTCAAAAATTGAGCAGGTCATTGCTGTTGGGCTCAAGCAAGTCATCGATTCTGTCATCCAAGTCAAAACGAAGGGCGGAATTCAATCAGCCGAGATCGAGAGGCTCCGCGCCCTGGATCCCGCTAACTTCTTATCATTTGATTGGCCAGCTTTTCTCCGAAAAGTTAGAACTCGCGTTTCCCGATCTGCGTACCAGCGATACTCTGACTGGTACAGGATGCAATTGAAGCGAAAAGGCTCCAGTGAGGACGGGAGGCTTGCTAAGAGGCCAAAGAAGAGCGGAAATTCGAAGCCCAAAGCGAAAAAGAAAGGGCATTGAATTACTATGTTGTACCTACTGCACTCTTACCATGAAAAGTTGATCCGCGTTCTTCTATCTTGAGTTCACTGTTATTTTTCTTCTCACAGATTTCGCCGTGTTCAGGGCTCCCTCGTGTACCCTCATTCGGTCCGCTTCGATCGCCACGCGTTGATGCTCCACAGTTCGCCGTCCCTCACTCGATCCGCTCGATCAGGTACGATCGTGCGCGATGGCTGGCGCTGGCAACATTATCAACATCTTTACCTAGTCTTCCCGATATGGAAAATGTGGTGCACCGAATACGATACGACCCGCCATGTCGTAATCTCGTTAGCAGTGCTGGTGCATCGCTTCCGCCCAAATTGGACCCCGATGATGGCGTTGTACACTCAAGGTTTCGCGTTTTGCAGGTGATCTCACGAGAAATAGTTAATCCTGCCAGTGAGGTCAAGAAGCGACTGGATCAGACAATCCACAACGCCAGGCAAGCTCTCGACGTTATCAACGACGAGCCAATACGCTTGCAGCGGAGGAGCGGACCATCAGAAAGGAGGACACCCGGGAACATCAGAAGAAATTCGTAAGGCGCTCTCCGTTATCTGAGGAGGGTATGATGTGGCTCACTGCCTTTATAGAAAGCCTTCGAGGATCGAAAGAAACGGCCACATTACGCGCCAAGATCGGTACGTTCGAGTTGCATAATGCGACGCTACGAGAAAATGTAACACACTGTGGGCTCGTTTGGTTCCTCACTAAGATCCTGCGGTGCAATTCGGTCGGGGCAGGGCAACATAAGCCAGGAATATTTTAAGATCGCAGAAGTACAGCCATACCAACATGGACAGTACTTTATGATCGTCACGCATGTCTCTGTCGTTCTCCGTTTGAATGACACACCTCCTTCCAAAGACTCGAACCCCCCGACAACTCTGCCCTCCCAGCTGGCCAAAAGACACTGCTATTGTCGTAAGTCCAGCGCTTTACGAAATAGGTCTACTCTTTGAGCACCTCTCCACGCAGACCACCGTCCCTTCCCAACAATAGTGGCGACGCCATGTTCATCCAGAAGGCGTTGCTCTATTCTACCACGAAGAATTCGTACGTTTCTTTTCATGCCCATTACGACTCCATCATGGAACGTTTTCAAGCTCAAAGTTGCTAGCTGAGGTTGTTTCAAAAGATTGAATCGATGTTGGCGACGTCTCTAGGCGACAACCTAGCTGGAGCCTATTGCTTGAGAGCATGGGTATTTCAACATGATGTAATGATACTATGAGGATGACACTTTATCTGAATCAAGGCTATTCAAGATGGCATGCAGGAACGGCAGACGTAATGCCCAAAATCGACTCTATCTCGAAACGAGCTAAAAAGGAGTCGCCGAGGCTCTGAAGACAGCCAGGCTTGTCGGGGTGGCCATGAGGAGTGAGGCCAACTGCATCCCTCAACCTCGAAATGACATCCTCGAGATCGCTGACCTCGCCGAGGCGCTCGAAACGAGCTAAAAAGGAGTGGCCGAGGTTTTTAAGACAGCCAGGCTTGCGGGGTGACCATGAGGAGTGAGGTCAACCGCATCCCTCAACCTCGAAATGGCATCCTCGAGATCGCTGACCTCGCCGAAGCGCTCGAAACGATTCGGAGTTCTTAAGCAGGTACCGAGGTTGTTGAGGCGGGCGGGCTTGTCGGGATGACCGTGAGGAGTGAGCTCAACCGCATTTTTGAACTTCGAAATGGCTTCCTCGAGGTCACCGACCTCGCCGAGACGCTCGAATCGATACACAAACGCTATGCCAAGACTTTGAACCCGCCCTCGGTACCGGTTTTCCCAAATCGGCGTAGTCCTGACCAATTCCTGTAAAATAGCAATTGCCTGTTGTAGGTCGGCTAGATCGCCGAACCGTTTGAAACGCTCCAGTAACCGGACGCTGAAATCCCCTAGATCTTCATCCGTGAAGGCTGAAGCTATATTCCCGCTCCACTGTGGATTGTAGATCTGGCTGCATGAGGCCCAGGTAACGTCCCAGATGCAGTGATTGCAAGACACTCGCAGCTTGCCTCGCACGACTTGCAGTAGACTGGTTGGCCAATACTTCTCCAAGCAATGTTCGTACCCGCTCTTCTTCGCCATAGTGTTTCGAATTCCTGCATCGCACAAGATGCGCCGTCGCCGCGTGAACAAGGGTGGAGGGGCGATCAGGGTGACCCACAGGACGGACCGCCAGTGCGTCGTGATACATCCGAAGAGCCGCTGTCAGGCGAGTATCCCCACCCTCGACTTGAAAGCAGATCAACTTGGCCATCGCCAGGTTGGATAGAGTGACCGCAAGACAAGGGTGGTCCTTCGGACAGAGGTTCAGCGCGTGTTCGAATTCTCTAATAGCTCCTTCCAGATCTTGTTTTTCGCCTTGCTTCCGGTATCGCAGGAGAGCGCTATGGCCCGAATCAGTTGCGTTTTCTAGTCCGCTCCGCGCTTCTGGGCTCGACTATCGGAGGATAAGCTTAACGAGTAGAATATGCATACAAGTTACTGACTCACCCAATGGGGGTCAAGGATCTTCGAAGTTGATGGACGAGCGCCCTCACACTTTTGTCGTTTCACAGTTATGAACAAGGATGTACATGGGGACACGATATCCTCATCGTTTGGACAGAACACAAGGCTATTAAAAAGTGAGTAAATGGACCCTTGCATGGAATAATCTAGTGTACTCACGAGAGTCGACCTCACTGTGCTTCAAAAGTTGTTTTACCGTAACCGTCAGCTCTCGCAACTGTTCCCCGGTACCTAGCATGGGCTGGAGTTCAAACGAAGGATAGACCTCGAGACAAACTGCGGCCGACATATCCGACGATCTAGGTAGAACATCAGAACGACAACTCTCGCCGTGAAGGGATCTCACATTGGGATCGGTCCGTTCCATTCGACGACATCCTGATTTATTGACGAAGGTTTATTTTCTGTTCTCCATTCAAGGTCCCAATGGTGTAGTACGGCGAAAAAGCCGGCGGGAAGTCGTTTGAGGCCGAGGGCGACGTCGGTAGCTCGGATGGCTACATTATTGTCAGCGATGTTTGGAAGTGGTGACAAACAAGCTTTTTACCTGTAATGACAATTTCCTCGTGCTGGTCCGCAGGGTAGGATTGATCTGGCTGGTCCATCGGCACAGCGAGTCCTATGCCCCATTTCTCAAGGCTGGGCTCGGTGTTGGGAGCGGCGAGCGCATGTACGCCGTCCTGCAGGATTTATCAGTCAGGAGATTGGAGGGCATGGTCACAGACATACGAGGACACGAGGCTCGCAGTCCCCTGTCCTGTCCTGGGCATGCGACATACTAGTATCTGGTTCAAGTCGTGGTTTTGTTCTTAGGTCCGAAGTGCTAGACGCCTCCAATTCAGTCCTTGATCGTTTTTTTCCGATGTTCGACGTGCTGGTCATCATTATTGAAGAGGATGCAGCGAGGGATCCACCTAGGCTGCTTTTAACTGCATGTCCATTGTCCACCGCAAATTATGGTTGGCAGGGTTCTACAAGCAGTGTACGTCAATGGCCCTGCATGTCAGCTGGCACAAAGTGACGTACTATACCTGATGGTGTGCCACGCGTAACATAGCCATTTGCAATGCCGCCTTAGCTGAATGAATCGCCCGTGAGCTTGAGTGGTCCCAAGCACCCCCGGATGCGCGAGAGAACGTACCCAGGGTCGCCCATACTAGTATGAAAATGGGCGCCAAGATAAAAGAACGAAAGAAATTTTAGGGCCAGTCATACCCTGGTGATCAAGGCCAAGTGCGAGACACTGTCGTCGAGCAATGTTGTCAGCGATAACTGTCGATCCTCAGCCTTTTCTACGACTCCTACGTCGCCTTTGTTCGTCGCTCGCCGCTTCGTGGCCGGCATGATGTCGGGTGAGATCTAGGGTGAGCCAAAGGGAGGTTGGGCGTGAGAGCGACGGTGTGAATAAGGCTCGACAACAGCCACGAGTGTTGTAGGGATGGACGAGAAACCCAATACACGAGTAGCGATGGAGCGCTACTCGTCGAGGTTGATGCAGATGCGGCGCGGTCAAGCCTGGCGTACAATAGTACGAGCTCTTGCATACTTTTCGCACTCTTCTGCAGTGGAAGAGACTGGCGAGTTGGAACACAAAGAAGTGCTGTGTTTTTGCTGCTGGTCAACTGTGGGCGCTGTGAGGAGCGCTTCGAGTCTGTTCTCGATCCCGGCACGCAGACCCGTGTCCAGTGAGCTTGGAGAATAGTACTACGACTTGATTACCCCAAGTCCTAATGACTTGGACCCATCCTGTTTCGATCGGAGATGAACGACACCAGCTTGGAAACTGATCGGAGGTTGAGTCTTGATTAGGCGCCTGTTTCATTTCCCCTAGCAAAATGTAGCTGTGGGACATTTTGAACACGTTGCAGATGGACAACATCTACGACATCGCATCCGTCCTCGAAGACGCACAAGACCTTGTCTCGGAGTGGTGGCGCGACAATACGCGTGCACCGTTCGACACAGTCAAGATGCTCCTTTTTTGTATGTCTTGTTCACGCAGTCTCTCCGTCTCTCCTGACACGTGCATGCCCGAGGTCTCGTGCAGATGGCTACGTCTGGTTGTCCAAGGTATTCGTCCTCGTTACATACCCCACCCGGTGCTGACGTGTGCAGCAAGCGATGCTTCTTGCGATGAAGCTCCCTCCAGCGCAAAAGAAGCTGCGCGAGGAGCTCGACAAGGTCAAGGATGATATCGAAACCAAGCTCATCCCCAAGGGCGCAGAGATCACCCGACACCGGTCGCCCGAGTGGATCCGTGAAGAGATGGTGCGGATGGACAAAGAGCTAGATACGCGCGTTGACTGGAGGCAGGGAAAGATTTCGGGGGCCGTATATCGTGCGTTGTCTCGTCGCTCGTCGTGGTGGTCGCTCATGCCAGCGTAGATGGGGGTGACGATCTCTCCAAGGTGATCGTGGCTGCGTTCGAGCGCTACACCGTCTCCAACCCGCTCCATCCGGACGTCTTTCCCTCCATTCGAAAGATGGAGGCAGAGATCGTGGCCATGTGTCTAAGAATGTACAACAATCCCAACGGTGCTGGAACGATGACGTCCGGTGGTACCGAGTCGATCGTGATGGCTATCAAGACGTACAGGGACTGGGCCAGGGACGTCAAAGGCATCACCGAGCCCGAAATGTGAGTCTTTGTTTCGCGTCCTTGGTGACTAGGGGTGACTGGTATCACCCAGGATCGTCCCAGTAACTGCGCACGCCGCATTCGACCAAGGTGCAGCATACATGGGTGTCAAGGTCCACGGGGTCCCCGTCGATCCTGTCACGCGCAAGGCGAATCTGAAGCGCGTGCGCAGAGCCATGTCCGTACTTTGTTTTCTCCTTTTCTGACATCACCTGACTCAACTCCTGGGATCAGAAACGTTAATACCATTCTGGTGAGTCCGCATTCCCTTGCGTCTGATATGCTTATATCCTCGCTTAGCTCGTAGGGTCCGCAGTCAACTTTCCGGATGGTAATCAAGACGACATCGTCGCGCTTGGTGCCCTCGCCGCGAGACACAATATCGGTCTCCATGTCGACTGTTGTCTTGGCTCCTTTATTGTCCCCTTCCTCGAACAAGCCGGTCTTGCAGAGGGTGAAGACGGTCGGTATAAATTGACCCCGTTTGATTTCCGTGTTCGCGGCGTGACGAGCATTAGCTGTGATACACACAAGGTCTGCTTCTCCGGTATTCTGGACCGTATGTGGCGTCGCTGAAACAGTTCGATGTAGCATGGATTTGCACCGAAGGTACGATAAGCGTTTGTCTTCCATTGTCCGAACTCACGATTGTCAAATGTATAGGGATCCTCCGTGATCATTTACCGAGATGCTGCGCTGCGGAGATACGAATACTATGTCACTCCTCATTAGACGGGTCAGTTGTTTCATATCTATGCGAGTGACCGAGTGCGACTGAACGCATGTGATGAAACAGGAGGTGTGTACGGGAGTCCGAGTTTGTCTGGGTCGAGGTAAGATACAAGATAGCATATGATGAGCGTAGATTGAGTATGTGCCTAGACCTGGCCTTGATTGCTGGAACATGGGCTGCGATGCAGTACATGGGATCCAAGTATGTCCATGATGACTCTCATTTGCGCATCCTCATTTATCTGCGAACAGCGGCTACCTCCAGTCTTGTCGCGATATCGTCACCTGTGCCCGACAGATTGCCAACACTATCACCGAGTCCTTCCCTGAATTATACGTTCTCGGTTCCCCACCAGCCTCGGTCGTTGCATTCGGATCGCGAGATAAATCGGTGAACGTGTACGAAGTCGGGGATCGAATATCCAAGAAGGGATGGCATCTGAATGCACTGAGCGGACCCGCTGCCATACACATCGCTTGCACGGTACGTTGGTTTAATTTCCGCTTTCTCTTCTCGCCTCCGGTTCACCCTTGGCTTTGTGTGCTGACGAATTCCAAGCGTTTGACGTTGTAAGTCGTGGATACGTTCATTTCCGACCTCAAGGTTTGTGTGGCGGAGGCGAAGCAAGCGCCAGAGGGCAAGGCGACCGTGGTGGCGTTGTATGGTACGTTCCTTCTAGACGTCTCGTTGCGAATCCGTTTCGACCTCGTCTCGTAGGTCTCGGAAGTTCGAGCGCGGTCGGGCCGACGATTGTGGAGGAAGTGGCGAGCATCTTTTTGGATACACTTTACAAGGCATGAAAGAGGAGCAAGCCGTCGTCGAGCGTATATATGCAACGACTATTTTCATCCTCCTAGTCGTTAGAATAAGAGCTATGCAACTTCTGCACGACGAGTTTATTTCCGCTCTACAGCACGTTCGATCCTCGGAGGCATCGTACGTGAACCGGAAGTGGCAATGTTCGTCTCCGAGGTGGTAGGCCCGAAGTGATCCGCACCACGTGGATCTCCGATGGAAGGGACCAAGCGACTTGCTTTGTGGCGCTCTTCGATCACCGGTGACCTTGTGAAGTTCATCCTGGAACGGGGACCCTTGCCATGGCGTGCACTGTGCAGTGATAACGCCATCACGATGGTCGGACTGCCCGTTCAGTGATACAATGTCCCGAGGGCGAGTGCGCTCGATGCGCATGTGCCAGTGTCCCGAGTCTCGTTGGGATTGGATCGCGTATAGACATCCACGTCGAGGACAGAGATCGATCGAGGACCAAAGGACGGGGCAGGAGATCCCTGAACGAACGAGGCCATAGGTTATTGATGATGCCGATGGGGCCCGAAAACAGGCGTGCGTGGGTAGGTGAGCCGTCGACTCGGAGAACGCACCCCCGCCGACGCGGTGATGACAGGCCTATCATACCACTACCATTCACGTTGAATATTTACCTCTCGGTTGTTATATGAAGTAGGGGAACTCACGAGCACAATTACTGTCGAATGATAGAAGCTATGCGATATAGGGTATCACCATTCATGCTCAAGCTCAAACACAAATCACGTACGTCATTAAAAGACCCCATTGGACAATAAAGGATGAGTTCACCCAAAAGCCTCGAGGTCCCGTGCGTCATCAATGGTTTGCGTGGAATTCCATATCATCTGGCAGAGGACTTGACTCATGGGCCCAACGAGGACTTGCCGTCATAGAGGTATCGAACGAGAGAGACAGTGATGATGATGTCCATCAATGTGACCACCCCAAGGGAGATTGCAACCCCGATCTGTCTCACTTCAATACACTACCAAAGTGAGACAGAATCTGCGTACCTTGTTCAATACATATAACGGTTTACCCCCCTATGATACATCCCCGTGATCGAGAAGGCGGTGACCGCTTATAAGACGGAATATGAGTTACCTTGTCATACTCAAAAGTGATGACGCTCACCATTGCCCCACTGGCAGGCTAGAAGGCAAATCAACCATTGCGACCTGACACGATTTTCGACAGAGGTGCTCACCAAATCCCAGGATAACCAGAGCGACCTTTTGTAGGTTAAGTTCAACACTTGAGAGGGTAGTGGAAGGACGTACGACCAACCCGGTCAACCACTTGTTACGCCAGGACACTGTACAGAGTGTCGATGATGGATTCAGAGAGAGCAGAGAATATTTACCGTGATATATACTTTGAGCAAAGAAACTAAAGATGGACGTGAGCATCAGAATCAATGAGCCGGAAGACCAAATTTAAATACCACTGCACGATCAAAATGACGATATTCTGCAAACCGAATCAGAGATATTGCACGCTCAAAGGGAAAGATCACACACCGAGTCTGTAGTCTCGAGCTACGGAAACATACGAGGTGAGAACAACACGGAATACTGCGAGGTCTATAATCACCACGAATGGGCTGGAAATACATTGTCGACTCGGACGTCAGCCGAGTCCAACGCATCATGAGGGAAACATAGACTTACATGGAGATCCACTGCGGAGTTGGGACCTCCACTAAGCTTATGTACATGCCCCAACAGATTAAGACCGTGTTGAACATGTCCTCGGATAGACTTGACGACAGGCAACCTTGAGCCAACGTGTACTAGTCGGTCACACGAAACCCGACACTCACAAGACAAAGACCTTTTCAAAACGCTGAGAACAGCCCAGTCCAAGTGCGACACCGTGACTCACCACCGCCTTGAGAAACCAACCATCATTACATTTGCGGAAATAGATATAGGCCTGCAGCGTCTGAGATAGAGCATACAGCCCATAATTGACGATCAAACCAGAAACCAGGTCTCTGGTGCCATCCACTCACATTTGCGCGAAAAAACCTGACACAACTTGGGATCAGTCAGCATGCTCCAGGCAGTCAGCCGGCCCCCCGACGCACCAAGTCGCCAACATGATCGTGATGAACGTCATCCCAGTCTCGTCTGCGGGAGGCTTGTAGTACACAATGATGGGCTCTTCCATTGACAACATCCCGCCGACTTGGGCAGTACGTGCGGTGAGTAACGAACCAGCAGAGTCTCTGAATCTCTGACAAAGGTACCACGCCTGGTGCCAACTTAAACCCATTCCTCACGAAACTCTGTCGACCCTGACGTGACTGGCGCACTCACAGTGAATCTGAGGGCCTGGGCAAGTCAGTTTCTCATGGGCATCGTTTTTCAGTGGCGGATCCTCCTCGTGGGGACCTGAGCGCTGAAAGCTAACGGGACCCACTCAGGCTTTACATAACCAACACATACTTTTTTCTCCTTTGAGTTTCCCGCTCAATAGATGAGGTGAGCCAATGGCTTGGAGTATGCAATTGTGTTCACCGTGACTGGGCCATTTCATTGTACTGGTGGGTGGTACACATGGTAAATAATCGTACAACTACACACTTGGGTATTTATATTTCTACCCCCTATATACACCCTGAGCGCCATTACCCACAGTTCCGAGCTTGGAGTACGGGCAACGTACATCCCAAAAGAATACAACATCAAGGTCATGAAGGCTCCATTCCACCCACAAAAAGGCAAGCGTGCGGGCGGATATAGAAGACGCCTTGCACATGCTCACACAACCGTTATGGATGGCACCTCGGACGTAGATTTTCACTGACCATGTTGTCATCACGAGACGACGTCGGTAACGCATGCACCGACAGTCGTACATCGGAGACGAAGCCTTCCTGCGTATCCACCTTGTTCATGCTATCACGTTGATTCAATCTATTATGGGAGCGAGGATTGCCTAGGGAAGCATGTCGACGATGATCACTTACAGTGTCAGGAGTGTGAGCGTGTACACTGTAGAGGTAGGAACGTGAGCGCTGTGGATGAACGCCATGGCATGCGAGCAACGAACCTTTCCCGAGGCCAAACTGGAACATGCTCCATGCCATGCTTCCTGGCAGCCCGAACCACTGGCAATCATATCTCAAGTCAGAACGTATGGATCTCGACCGATGAACACAGCAATGCGACTCACGAGTATCACTACGAGCGCATGCCAGTGGGAAACACTGCGCGACGCAGCATGTCACCCTACAGAATTCACACCCGAATCACAAGAAACACGCACGCCGGAAAGATAGCGCGCTGGATACAGTAGGTGACGAGTTTATCCAAGACTTCTGAGATCCTGTGCAGCCGATCATCGTGGTGGCATGACATGGGTAGTTGGTTAATGACTCACGGCATCCACGTAAACTTGCCATCAAACATGTATCGAACGAGGAGGCGGTGATGATGACGTCCGTCAGTGCACCCACTCCGTGTACAAGCGTAACAAAGACCTGTTATGCCTCAACACCGAGATATGAGAGCCAAAGTGGAGTTGTATACGCACATCACTGATCGTATCCACCCACTCATCAGTCGAGTGCAATGACACGATCGCGATGGCAGTGAGTACTACCAGATGGCCCGGGACAGGTTAGTTTGGTAGGCATTCCAGACCAGATGGCGCACCTATTCCAGACGCTGAAAGGCGTATAAGTCTCACAATCCAAGGACGAAGCTTCGGTAGAGATCCTCACCAAATACCAGCATAGCCAAGCTGGCCTTTTTAATCCCGACGTAACGGCTCCGTGAGTGCGACCTAAGAGGATAGCGAACAGACGTACGATCAACCAGGACATCTGTTCCGTGAGGAGACTGTTTAGACGAGTTAGAAGGAGCCGATAAATATTAGATACGAAGTACCTCGATATACTCTGTGAGCGAAAAAGCTAATCTAAACGTGAGTGTCGGGTCCAGCTGACTCTGCAAATGAGTGGTACATGCCATTGCACGATGAAAATGGCGATATCCTAGGCACTGATGTGAGAACTGGCAAGCGCGGACAGAATTGACAACTTACCGAGGCGGTAGACTCGAGCTGGAAATTTTTTTCGAGGTGAGAATCATCTCACGAATGAAATAAAAAAAGAATATATAATTACCACAAGACTAAAAACATTGACGTCAATCGAATAGAACGAAGCATCAGAGAAGCGGAGACTTACACGTTTCCTCGCATGGGTAGAATTGGCCTGTGGACGAGGACCGCATACATACCCCAGCACGCAAAAACGGTGCTCAGGATGTCCGAGAGACTTCACGACGGACGAGTTAGCGTCAGAAGCGCCAGGAAGCATTCAACATTCACAAGACCATGGTGACCTAGTAATTATTAAATGCCCTCAGAACGTTGCCAAAATAACTGCTGGCAGACTGTAACTTACTGTCGCTCTGAGCAAGAGCCTGTCTTTGCATCTCCGGAAGTAAATGTATATCTGTAGCATCTGAAAGCCCTGGGCCAGTCAAAAAGTGCGGTAACTCGAGTTCCTCACGTTGGCGCCACACAACCTGACCCGCTAAGGTTGAAGACCAGTCAGTGAAACGTCAGCGACGGCGGTCATCAGCCTGTGTCACCGATGCCATGAACCCCCGAACAAAGTGTACCAACTCACCAACTTGAAGTAGCCAAGGTGAGCGCGATGAACAGCATGCCAACCGAGCTCGCTGCGGATTCGTCCACCATTGATAGTAGAAATGGTCTGCGTCGACGGATCCCTTGACGGCGAGCAATTCGCCGCGAGGAACGGTTCCAGTTCAGCGACTCTGTAGACACCTGCAACCGTGACGCCGCTGTTTTACTTAAATAAAAGACAAGCTTAAACTCTGTTGACCCTGGGCAGTTATTCGCTCGGTTTACGCCGTTGGAGACCGGGTCAACTTGGCTCCTATTTCAACGGCATCCGGGCGCGCGGGCGGCGACCTGGCTGTGGATAATGAACCCTTGGTTACATAACTTATATTGCCTTACTTACTCTCCCTCCCTTCAAGTTATAATTGCGTTTCCGCTCCGGGTTCGCAAGGTTAGCCAAGCCATATATTCAATCCATAACACCGGGCAGCGCACATTTACACATTCGAGTAGGAAGTTCTGTTGGAGAGTGAGTATCACACTGCAAGATCGACTAAAGATGACGTTGGAGCACCCGGCCTGAGTGTTCTATTGTCAGGGAGCATACAAATGTTAGGTGGCAATTGCATACGCTTACGAGTCTTGCGAAGTGAATACCATCAAGACTCGTACATTTATTCTTCAAGTGGTTATCAACAAAGTCGGTCGTGCAATGAGACATCCAAAATGGTTATGAGAAGACATTTCCTCTGTTAGGAGGCCTTAGGATCCTAACCCTAACCCTAAATAATCCATATATGGTAAGGGTTACGCATTTGGAAAACTCCTATTATCACTTAACTTAGTTACATTTCCC
>JBBPSU010000062.1:14992-28591 GCA_038093755.1 Tylopilus microsporus | reverse complement strand
ACCGAGAAATTCGGTTGGGATCCTTCCTCCGCGTTCGAGCTGTGCGAACGGTTGATCAAGATCTTGTTCCTGTTTCGCGAAAATGCCGTGAATGCTAGCAATGCGCTCAGCATTGATCAAATTTGCTGGAGGAAAGGACGAAGGGTTGCTGGCTGCTTCGGACGAGGTGCTGCGTGTCACTGCTCGGATCGATCGGAGATCTTGAATGATTGAACACGATGCTGCTGCTGCTTGGATGGTGCATGTACTTGACCTCATTGCGATTTTTTGTTTACCAACTTGACAAAGAGCGACGCACCGACGTACCGACGCACCAAGCGAGCGCTTGCGGTCTATCCACCGTATTTTGCGAGGAATCGACCATCGATTCGATACCGCCGTCATAGTTATGGTGCCAGCGATTTGTTGTACTATGCTGCCCTGGCTGCATCATCCCATAAATATCGTTGTGCGCCTAACCTTTGTTTCTCACCGACGACATGCTTGTCATCGGCATATGGACTCCCGGTTACGATCAAGGGGCTCCGGATAGGTGCGATGAAGCCGTACGACGTGATCGAGCGACTCCGTGTCGCTGTCAAGGAAAAGAAACGGTTCGAGCTGCGCCAAGGGTCCGTGTGCCCAACATCATCGCCAATGCACGGTCCTCGGAGAACAGTTATCGAAATTCTACTGCGTACGTACATGTATGAACTACTATTTTGATTGTATACTAGTATTTGCACCATCACCCGTTCTACCTGTCTCCACCTCGACGTCGCACGTGAATCATACCCTAAAGAGACGTAGTGCCACGAAGTCACGTGCTATGTTGATTCGTTGTTTTCGAACCGCCCCGTTTCTGTCTTCCCTCACCTCACAATCTGCGCCACGTCACCAGCTTCCTGCGGCCACTGTTGGCAATGCTCTGTAGGGGAGGTGCATCTTTAACGGGCGTTCTGGAACACCCTCTTTTCACCGTCAACAATCCAAACGGGATGGGCCAGCTGCAAAACGACGGCGAGGTTTCGGTATCTCGCTTGTCGTTGTCAATGTCTCTGTATCCCTTCCTTTTTCATGCTGACCAGAGACATGCAGGCGCTGCTATTTAGGGCCGAGGAAGCTGTTGGGACGATGCACGAAGTCCATGTCAACATTGGCAATGGTGGGTTACCATCTCGATCCTTCCCCATTTCTACGCTGACAGGGCCTCTAGCTGCTGTGACGTTCCACCCGCGGCCACACCCCTCTACACGCAGTGAAACGATTACCGCTGGCGAGGTCTCAGTATCGCGTGAGCCGCTGTCCCGGTTTGCCCTCTCTTTTGTACGCTGAGCAGAGACCCAGCATAGGCAAGGAAGGTCAACCATTGGATATGGTGGGTTGTTGTCTCGATGCCTGCGTCGTCTCATTTCCACGCTGACATAGGCCTCCATTCAATGTCAGGACATGGGGGAATGACTGGCTAGAAGCACGGATCAACGGCGAGCAACTGTCGGGATACCCCACGCGGTGACTACAGTTCTCTGCATATTGAGAGGAAGCTGACGACATCAATCCCAGCGTGCTCTGGGAGTAGACGTCGTTCCTCTGGCGAACAGCTCCACACAAGGCCAATGCGCCGACTCGGCAGGTGACAGACTGGTAGATACGGTGTATTGCCGCGAGTAATGGTGCTGGTCGGGGTCACGTATCGAGATACAGGTTGGGTCTCCGTGCGGTGTGTCATGTCACCATCAATGGTCCCTCGCACTTGTACTGATGGACCAGTTGCATCTAGATGCAAGCTCTGCGTGGCCACTGAGAAGCCTAGGCGTGCACGAGTGGCTGTACCACCCTCAAATGTTGAGTTGCCTGGGACTCCTGTGTTTGGAAGTGACATGGTGGTTGGATGGCACGAGCACTGAGCGAAGGAAAGATGCATGTGAATGGCGAGGCCCAGCATATATAGCTCATTTAGTTGATTGCATGGTTGACTGGATCTATGATGACATTGGGGGCAGTGAGTGATCAGGTCAATGGTTGACTGGCGCCATGGAGACAACTGGATGACTGGGTCAATGGGTGATTGCATGACTGGGCAACTGAGTCAGTGGGTTACAGGGTCAGTGGATGAGTAGGTCAATGGATTGCTAGATGACTGGACAACTGAGTCAATGGATGACTGGATCAATGGATGACCTGGTTACTGGGTCAATGGATGAGTGAATGAGTAGGTCAATGGGTGGCTAAATCAATGTCTGATCTGAATGACTGGGCAACTGAGTCAGTGGGTTACTGGGTCAATGAATGAGTGAATGAGTAGGTCAATGGATTACCAGATGACTGGACAATTGAGTCAATGGATGACTGGATCAATGGATGACCTGGTTACAGGGTCAATGGATGAGTGAATGAGTAGGTCAATGAGTGACTAGATGACTGGACAACTGAATCAATGGATCAATGGATGATCTGAATGACTGGGTGGCTGATATCACTTCCATACTGAACAAATGAGTGACTGAGGTGACTGGGTCAACTATAACATAGGTCAACTGACACACTAAATCATTGGCTTGCCTGACTCACTGAATGATTGGTGAGACTGAATCAACTTGTGCATTGACACTTCTGCTTTTCTGAGTTGACTGGGTCATTTGACTCACTGACTACCTGAAGGTACTGGCTGACTGAACCATTAGTTAACTTTTATCACTCATATACTTGAGTGCTGGAACAATGGATCATTACATCATTGGAGAACTGAACCATTGATTCACTGCACCATTCAAATCACTGAAAGTCTGGATTGCTGGAGCACTAGGCTGTTGAAATTAGTAGACATCTGGAGTATCTGGACATTGGGTGATTGAAACTGCTAGGTTGACTGAACTGCTGACACACTTGCTCACTGATTGTTCTAACACTACTGTATGACTTGACTACTTTATCAATGGTGTAATGAGACAGCTGCTGTTGATGGAACACTGATTGACTGGTCTTCTGAATGCATGAAAATATAAGAAGAACTGGTGAACTGTACAATTGGAAAATTGAAACCACTGAGTGCTTGAACCATTGGACCATTGTGTTAGTGAATTGACTGGCTCCAGTCAGCCCAGTCAATCCAATCAGTTCAGAACTTTTGCAGTTTTGCTGATGTACCATGGTTACCAAAAGAGAAACAATGATGCATGTTTGTCCTATCCATCACTGTGGAATGGATGGCAGCCTGAGCACAGGTGGATATGCTACTGCCACCATGTTGCCGTCATCATGATATCTCAGTCATCAAAGTTGTGGTCACTTCAGAGGGGCAGTGCATGTCATGCAACCACCAGACTAAGTATCTTCCTCTGTTGGTGGGAAACTGGATTGACTTGGAAGACTGGGAGTTTGATGAAAGCTTGGGGCAGATCAACATGCCACCTGATTAACAGCTAGTGGTCATTGTCTCATTACACCTGTCGATCATCTTTAACTCTATGTCGAGTCCCTTGAAGAGGTTGCAAGTGGGGACTTCTCCATGGCTGCAGCGGTAGTAAGCTCACAGATGATAAAGCTTGATGCTTGCAATTGAAGTCCGGCCACACTGAAAACACATTTTCTCTTTGGAGCTGAAGCATCCTCTGCTGCACATTCTCGCATAACCGATGCACACAGCAGGTATGTACTAGCGTCCTGCACCTGTTTCAGTCCAACTTGACAGGGTTAGTATCATATAACATATCTGCCTGGTCGCTCACACCAGTTGCTCACCACTGTGCAGTGCAAGCGCCACGCAATTTTTTCCTAGTAATCCAACACATACATCAATCATAATGCATCATAGAAAGTGAAGAATTGCTGGAGGGGCATACATTTTTGCTGGTGGTATAATTGAAGACTCAGGCCCAAACCTCATCCGATCCTGTCACTAAATCATCAAAGACATTGTAAGACTGCGCAACGGTCATTCCCCAGGCCTGCCCTCCTCAATGTCACACCAAGGCTGAGTACCTGCCAGCTCACATATGAAGAAGGGCAGTGGAGCTAGGCTCTCTGGGAGGGTAATGTCAATTTCATAAGATGAGGACAACATCAATAAGATGATGCTGGTGCATGACGCAGACAGATGTCAACAATTCAAAGTAACGGTGCTCAGCCATGCCTTGGACAAGGCTGGGCATGTGCAAGCAATGACTTGTGCTTGGAACTTGTGTGGCATACAGTATTGTGGGGCTGGGCAAGCGCTTATGTAACTGGCAAAACAGCTCATCCAGCAGGGGATCCCAGGTCACACTGGGTGATGCTTAGTTACCCACATGTCACACTGGTCGTGTCAAGCTGTGCATCCCACTCCAGTCACTATGCTTGTTGACCTCCCTCCTAAACCCACTAGAAGTGTTGTATTGCTACCAGAACAACCACAGGATCCACTGATCATGAGAGATTTGATGAATGGTCTATGATATGCCAGAGTTGCAAACATTGCATGGCATTTGTTATTGATTCAATTTCTTCTGACCCAAGCTGAAACAATGTTCTGGACATAGAGCAAAACAAATTATCTGATGAAGAACTTGTTCATGCTGAAACATATCGCGTGAAGTTATTCATGGAGCATACTGGAGTGTTAGGTATGTGAGATGCATATTTGCAAGTACACATGTATGCTCACTGTCCCCCCATTATCCGTTCTAGGTGCCAACCAGCCACAGCCTGAAAATGGCCTTCAAAATGTCATCACTGAAGTCAGGGCGGCAGTTGTGATGCTGAAACAAGAGTTAAATCAATGATTCAACAAGATGGATGAGAGGTTCAACAAGATAGATGGGAGGTTTGAGAAAATGGACAAGAAGATAACAGTGATAACAGGAGACGGTAAACAAGCTGCAGGAGATGGTAACCGAAGTGAAGGCGGACCTCAGGGAGCTTTCTTTGCATGTCTATCAGGTTTGCTCAGGCTCAGTGCTGCCTGTCACTGCGGCTTCTTACTCATATTGTGAATGTGTAGCAATACAATGGGGGCATAACAGGTAATCCAGAAATGCCATTCAAAATCATCAAGTTCCCAAATGGCTGATTGCCAAATAAACACCCAGTTTGTGCTATCATTTCATCCTTTACATCAACTTGTGCTCAACCATTGTCCACAGCATTCCCTTCCCCTCCTGCGAACTATGGATGACCTTAGGAACTTGAATGACTGGCATACAAGGCAATACCACAAGAAATACCAGCTAGTAGCAGGGGCTGACTGACCTGCTGGTAGAGGGAATGCTGACATTTAACAGAAGAAATCTGACATTGCAGACTACCTTGGAATCAAATATCAGACTGTGTAGTCATATTTGAGTCTTGGACATTCTGAGGCATTGAGATGGATCAGCATGGCCAATAATCGCATCAATTGGATGCAGTCTACATACATGACATTGATTTGTAAATATATGATTTGGCAGAGGTATTTGGGTGATTCAACACTTCTTGGTAAAGCATTGGCAACTGCACCACACAGTTACAATATCTTCTCATCCATTGTCCCGATCGTAGCCTAGATCAAGCCCACAATTCCACCCCAATGTCCATTTTCACCTGGTCAAGCAATGGTCCACCCAAACACATCTATTGCTCATCGGACTCACTCTTGACGATGGTGACTTCATCTTGCTTGAAGATCACAATGATCTATTCAAGGATGGGGAGCACGTTGTGCACAGTGACTTGCGCCTTGTATGTCATCAACAACACCATTGGGTTCATCAGATCCGGCAGTAGCAAACTCGACGATGTTGCTTCCACCAACAAATTAGGAAGCAAGTGTGAGAGTAGCACTAACTACCTCCTTTTACAACACTCATTTCCATCACAGGGGGTCTGTGGCAGGGAGGAGATGCCCTAAGGTGCATTGGCTTGAGAGAGTTCACGTTGATTCACTGAACCAATTGACATGCGTGTCATGCAAGCGGTACACTTCTCCTTTTGATCCCTCCATTGCCTGGCTTTGAAACACAAAAATTGGGGGTACTCCTTCTACGACCGATAATGTCTGCTTGTGCAACTTTAGTGGGTTGTGCTGACTGTAGCTATGGTCGATACTTAGATTGGTCCAGAGATGATATGCATGATTTCAGAGCTAGCACTGGCACGAGCATCCTCGCCAAGACCTGATAAAGTATAGAAGCATGACACTCACCTTTCCTAGTGCCACTCAGTTTGATTTGGCTGTTGATCTAAGAAACTCAAGAGACATCGGGCTGGATGGGGAGATTCTGCTGTATGCTATCCTGATATGGCTGTATGGGCACTGTGGTAGGGTACAGGGAAAAACCCATTTGTTAATAACCATGTTAATATTAACTGGTTACAACAGGTGGTTATTAATAGTCAGATGATCTCAGCATGTGATATATGGCTCTAAGATGTAAATGTTGCCCCCTTTCCATATGAAACAGAAGAACTGCAGAACAAGCCTCAGAGACCAGGCCTGGGTAGCAACCAGGTGGTGGATAGTCTTGAGAACCAGAATTCTTGAGCTTCAACAACTGCCAACTTACTATGTAGTAGCAACCGGGGAGTCTCGACAACCGAAACCTGCATGGAGACATGAGACGCAAAGTCTCATGAGGGCACAGCAGAGACATGAAGTCTGATTTGATGAAGCACAAAGCCTTATTGATTCACTTGTTGAAGTTGGCAACCCAAGTACTAGTCTTCATTGTGGCTACTGAATCCACTCAACTTCAGTGGATAATTCAGCAAATCACTAGATTTCCACTGAAAAGGCAGGCCGTTGTTTTCAGTGATTCACTGAATTTCAGTTTTAGTGGATTTATTCAATGAACAAATTTTGTTCCCTCCACTGTGTTACGATTTCATCTTTCATTCTTTTCTCATCATTCCCATTGGCTAACATATCATATGATTCTCTTCCTCTTTTCCATTGGTTTACCATATGACTCCACTTTCTTACTCGTATAGCCTCGACTGCGCATACCTATGCATGCAGCATTGCACACCCTTACTAGGTAGTTCATAGCTCGGTCTGTGCGCATCCAGCTCCAGTATTTAAACCCATGTAAAGTACCTAGGATGGCAGTCTTATCCACTTGTTCTATCCTTGCCTTAGGCCTGAGTGCGAATTAAGGATACCGCTCATCTCTACCCTTTCTACTCGCTTTAAGCTTGATGATTAGCTTTAAAGCCTTGAACACTGGTTGATTCGATTGTCTTGCCCTCGAGCGTCACGACTCAAGTCTAGGTCGTTACACTTGGATAAGACTACATACTTGAGTGCAAGACGTTTGCCTCAGAAAATTTACTCTACCACAAAGAATTGATATTTGCCCTCTCGCAACGATACATCTGAAGAATTGCCCAGAACTAGGTTAGAAGATACTTAGTAGTAAGCAATGATGTTGAACCCCTTCAATATGGATGATCTCCGAGATGCCCTGGTTGATGCTCTCAAGGAGAATGCTAAAAAAGAAGAAGAAATGGTCAAGAAGATCGCAGATCCCGGGAGATGGGACAGTGACAAGAAGAAGTTCCATCTATGGTGGACAAAGATAAGTCTCTGGGTGTCAGCTCAGAACTGGAAATCTGACAAGGTGTTGGCAATGGCAGTCCTTCTCCGTCTCAAAGGAAAAGCCGAACCCTTTGCCCAATTGACAATGGAGAAATACCTCGACAAGGAGGTCAAACAAAAGAACGATGCAGGAGACCTTTATGGAGACAATGCTTGGCCAACATGGCCAAATTTCCAGAAAGATATCACCAACTTCTTCCAAATTACGACCCTCGAATACCAGTCGTATCAGGAGCTTAAGACCCTCTGACAGGGATCTATGCTTACGTCGGACTTCCTCCAGAAATTCGACATACTCAAACGAGAAGCAAAGGTCTCAGATGGAGAAGGAGCGCATTTGCTCAAACAAGCAGTCAGATTCTCCATGTATCAACAGGTCTCTCTCCACTGCGAAATCGATGATGACGACTATGACAACCTTTGCAAACAATATGACGTTTATGGAAAAACATTGGAAAGGATCCACGAGGAACGAGGAGTGGCTAGGGCGGCTCAAACCCCAAAGCCCTATTGAGGACAATACCGTCCTTCCCAGGGCCAACAAGGTCAGAGCCAACTGTGGTTTATGCCCACAGGGACACAGCCCGGCTGCGGAGCTCCAATGGAGATAGGAATGCAGTACACCGGTGATACCCGTACATGCTACAACTGCGGAGAAGTAGGGCACATCGCCCGAAACTGCAAAAAGCTGAAAAAGACAAACACGAGGTCTTCGGAACTTGCACCGGCTCAGCCACAAACGGCTGCAGGAGGGGGGTACGCTTCCCACAATGCAGCTTACATAACAGCTGAAGCTGAAGCCTACTGGCAAGACAAACTCATGGTTGAAGCTAAGCAGCAAGAGGCTTTAAAAGGCCAATGATCGTGAATGAAGAGGGTATTCATGATCTAGAAGGGTATACTGATGACGATTTTCCTGTATGCACGATAGGTTCTATTTTTGGGGCATCTTTCAGAGAAAGTGCAGCGTCCAAAGACGTGCTTAATTCCCCTATGACTAATTGCTCCACAGAAATATCGTCACAATCCCTCGACACCAAAAAACAATTTACCCTTCGAACAAGTCTCTGATTCAAAACCACCACCGGATGGAAATCGGCAGACCTATATGCCCTACTTGATTCAGGGGCCTCTAATTCCTTCATCGATCTAGACTTTTGCAGACATCACAATCTCATTTTGGATAAATTAACCAGACCTATTGTAGTAACAAATGCGGATGGCTCTGAAGGAGCAATAGGAAAAATCACACATCAGATCATGATACTATTTGACGTTCAAGGACATTCTGAATATGCAGATTTCTATGTTACCGTTTTGGGAACGCACTCACTCTTCATAGGATATGATTGGCTAGAACGCCATAACCCGAAGGTTGATTGGGTAAAAAGGGAACTAACATTTTCTAGATGCACCAATCAATGCAAATTTCGGCAGAAAGACCGATTACCAGCCTCCATGTTCCAACGAGCCATTGAAGAAGGGCTCAAGGAAAAAGTACCCGTTCAGTATCACGATTATCTTGACGTCTTCTCACAGAATGAATCGGAATGAATGCCGATCAAGAAACCATGGGATCACACCATCGATCTCAAACCCGACTTCGAACCAAGAAAAGGACGAATCATTCCTCTATCCAATCCAGATATGGAAGAAGTAAGAACCTTCATCGAAAAGGAACTCAAAAAAGGATATATTCAACCTTCCAAATCCCCGAAAACATCACCCATATTCTTTATCCCAAAGAAAGATGGTAAAAAATGAATGGTCATTGATTATCGTTATCTCAATGACAGAACCATCAAAAACGCTTACCCATTACCACTAATTCCTCAGCTCATAGACCGACTCAAAGGTGCTGATCTCTTCACCACCATGGATCTTAGATGGGAATACAATAACATCCAAATCAAAGAAGGCAACAAATGGAAAGGAGCCTTTGTCACACCTCTTGGTTCTTACGAACCATTGGTAATGTACTTTGGAATGACTAATTCCCCATCTACGTTCCAACAGATGATGAACGACGTCTTCAATGACATGTACACAGTTGTCATTATCTTCATGGACGACTGTAATATCTTTACCAAAGGAAGACCAACGGAGGAACATCAAAGGATTGTCAAAGAAGTCCTTCAATGCCTACGAGAAAACAACCTTTATGTCAAACCCGAAAAATGTCACTTCGAGCAACAAAAGGTAGACTTTCTAGGAATGGTTGTATCAAAAGAAGGCGTTGAAATGCAAAAATCGAAAGTAGCCAGAGTTCTCGACTGGCCAACTCCGACCAGGCTCAAACAAGTGCAAGGCTTCCTTGGCCTTTGCAATTACTACCGACGCTTTATCACTAATTTCGCTGAGATTGCTAGACCTTTAAATGACCTTACCAAAAAGGATGTGCCCTTCCAATGGGGACCAAAGCAAGAAAAAGTGTTCAACGATCTAAAGGAATGCTTCACCAAGGCACCTCTCCTCGCATATCCTGATCAAGAAAAAGAAATGCGAGTAGAAACTGACACTAGCGATATAGCAACAGGAGGCGTTTTGTTTGTAAAAGGAGAAGATGGTTTGTGGCGACCAACAGCATTTATCTCTCACTCTTTTGATAGTGCAGAACGAAATTATCTGATCTATGACAAAGAACTCTTGGCAGTCATTCAAGCTCTAAAAGAATGGCGCCATTACCTTATAGGGAGAACTTCTTTCGAAATTTGGATGGACCACAAGAATCTTGAATATTGGCGAAAGCCACAAACCTTATCACCCAGACAAGCCCGCTGGCATGCACTCCTTCAAGAAGTCAACTATACAATGTGCTATAAGCCAGGGACAACAAACGGTCGAGCAGACACTCTATCAAGGAGATCAGATCATGGTGATGCGGTTACAGATCATAATACTAACATTACCGTATTTCCAGAAATAGCAGAAGCGAATAACATTTCCTTATCCTCTTCCTTTTACGATGAACTAATCTCCGAATCACAGAAGATTTCAAGGGACGTAGAAGGTTTTACTTTCAACGATGAGGAAAAAATATTCAAAAATAATTCTGGAAAAACCTTCGTTCCCCCTTCGCTTTGTATGAAACTTCTAAACATTTGTCATGATGCTCCTATTGCCAGCCATCCTGGTCAGGCAAGAACAATCCATCTTCTTTCTTGAAATTTCACATGGCCCGGCATTACTAAAGATGCCAAACTTTACGTATACTCCTGCCAAATGTGCGCCCTCACAAAGGGTAAGCAAAACACACCAGCAGGAAAACTCATGCCTCTTCCTATCCCCGAACATCCATGGGAAGATATCTCCGTTGACTTCATCACCGGACTTCCTCCTTCATCTTCATATGACTCAGTTTGTGTTGTGGTGGACAGATTCTCTAAAGAAGTGGTCTTTGTTCCCTGCGTCAAGACCACATCTTCCAAAGACTTGGCTCATATTTTTAGGGATAACGTTTGGTGCATTCATGGACTCCCTTGTACTATAGTATCAGATCGCAGACTACAATTTGTTTCAGATTTCACTTGTGAACTTTGTAGACTCCTCAGGATCGAGCAACAGCTCTCCACGGCATACCACCCTCAAACCGATGGGCAAACTGAAAGGATCAATCGGGACTTAGAACAGTACCTCCGTGCTTACATGGCAAAGAAGCAAGAAATGTGGGCTGAATGGATCAAATTAGCCCAATTTCAGCACAATAATGCCCTCACCTCTGCCACCAGCACTATCCCTTTCGCAATCACCCGAAATTACCATCCCCACTTGGGTTTTGAGAGCAATGCCAAGACCGCAGCCGGAGAATTTGGCAAAGAAGCAGGAGAAGCTCACGCGGAGATTAAGGAAGCCCTCGAGGTATCCCAAAAAAGAATGAAATGCTCCGTGGAACAAAAAAGAAGCGAAGCACCGGATTACACTATCAGCGATCAGGTATGGCTATCCACAGAGCATCTCAAACTCCCTTACACCACGCGGAAATTAACCCAAAAATGGATTGGACCTTACACCATCACGAAAGTCCTACCAAATGCAGTTACTTTACGCCTCCCTAAATCCATACACATTCACCCGACGGTTAATGTGTCCCGTGTCAAACCCTATCGAGATGTTCTAGAAGGCCAACCAACCCTCTGCCCTGACCTGGTCGTAATTACGGAAGAAGGATATGAGGAATACGAAGTTGAAGAAATAATAGCGTCATGAATGAAAGGACGACAACTCCAATACCTCGTCCATTGGAAAGGCTGGGATGAAACGGATCATACGTGGGAACCATTGGCAAATTTAGCTAATGCAGAGAAGGTGATTGCCAAGTTCCACAAAAAGAGTCCATCTTCTCCTAGGAAGATCCGAGGAATTTCCACCTCCGACTTCACCGCCCTTTTCCATGATTACTCAATAGATACCGCGATGGCATGTTTCCATGCCACGTGCTTGGACTTCGAAGGAGGTATACATATAACCCCTCCTTACCCTCGACTTCCCCAGCATCCTTCTAACATGTCCATCATCGTTTTCTTTGTCTGTGCCACCACTGCATTTGTTTTCTTTCTCCTTTATGTAATCTCCCATGCTGTCATCGACCGCGCCTCCTCTATCGTCCAGGAGGCGGCCCGTCAACAAATGCCAATCCTGGTCTCCTTATCAGTCGGACCCTTTCACATTTTTATCTTCTCTATAGTCATCTCCAGTGAATGGTCTGCTATTGGAATCAAGCAATGGTGGGGTAAAATGATCAAATGCCCCCCTGCGGACTGGGAGAACAACCAATGGGATATCAACAATGAGGTACCGACCAATGGAGCAAATCAAGGGCAGTGGGGAACTTGGTAAGCCGAGTCGTCTTAAATGGCGATCCATACCTGGAAACAGATTGGATAGGCTTATTGAGTCTCGTCAGGACGACTCAATCTAAGAGGGGGGTAGTGTTACGATTTCATCTTTCATTCTTTTCTCATCATTCCCATTGGCTAATGTATCATATGATTCTCTTCCTCTTTTCCATTGGTTTACCATATGACTCCACTTTCTTACTCATATAGCCTCGACTGCACATACCTATGCGTGCAGCATTGCACACCCTTACTAGGTAGTTCATAGCTTGGTCTGTGCGCATCCAGCTCCAGTATTTAAACCCATGTAAAGTACCTAGGACGGCAGTCTTATCCACTTGTTCTATTCTTGCCTTAGGCCTGAGTGCGAATTAAGGATACCGCTCATCTCTACCCTTTCTACTCGCTTTAAGCTTGATGATTAGCTTTAAAGCCTTGAACACTGGTTGATTCGATTGTCTTGCCCTCGAGCATCACAACTCAAGTCTAGGTTGTTACACACTGCATGTACTTACCTAGCCATCTCATTCCATCTCATTTGGATAGAAGTCTTGGGTGATTCCAAATGTTTGAGCTGAAATTCATTGGAAAACACACCAAAATTCAGCCTGTTTATGCACAGAATATCAATTCTTAATCCAAGGAAACCAATGGTGTATTTCATCAGAACTGTTGCTGAGTGCTGAAGCTGAAGATCAAAGTCATGGACCTCATGCCTTGTCCTTCATACATATGCTAGCATGTACTTGACAAATTTCTGTAACATGTCTCCCACCCCCCCCCCGCTTTACTAGACCCAGTGCACACACTGGATCAACTTGCATGTCTGAGTCAATGTGTCTTCCACCACTGAATGAGGTGCACCTCAGTTCTCTTTGTCTGCCACAGGGTTCCCAACCCTAATCCTAGGTGACACATACTCCCATCAGGCATAGTTGCCTCAGGCTGCATTATCCAAGCCTGAGCGGACAGGCGAGTGACCCTGCCAATGTGAACAACTGTACTGCCTTCAAGAATCATGATGCACCCGCTTCCTCAGAACCACCTCAGATCCAGAACAAGACCATGCTGCCATACTAGCAGGGAGTGGCCAAGGACAAGGCATGAATGAGGCGCTGTCATCATTGTGTCATCAGTGTGGCGGGAGAGGGAGGGAGTGTGTGGACAAGACAAGTGTGACAACAAGCACCATGGCTCGTCATCATTGCATCATCCAATGCATGATGGTACATG
>JBBPSU010000062.1:0-14982 GCA_038093755.1 Tylopilus microsporus | reverse complement strand
AGAGACGAGTGCAACAATGAGCACACATCATGTCATCATCATCATTGCATCAAGGGCAAGGGTGCATGAGGACACACAAGAGTATGAGGGACAGCCACAGCAAGGGACAAGCGCAATGATGAGTGCAATGGGACGTCATCACTATCATTGTCATTGCACCATCATTGTTACATGTGGAGGGAAAAGTGCCAGTGGGTGAGGTGAGTGAGGACTGGGAGAGGGAAAGGGTGTGTCAGCATGTCAGCATGTGGTCCTCATCATTGTTGTCAGATGAGTGAGCAAGTATGTGTGTGTACACTGACGTTACTTGTCTGTGTACAGCCATGTGCTCATGTGCATACAGATGTGTTGACCTTGCCTACACAGCGATGATGGTGGCGTGGTGTGTGGGGAGGATGGCCCTTGTGGCACCCATGATTGTCTTGACAACCAAATCGCCCGCCTGCCTGCCCACACACTGTTGCACGACCCAGTGTTGCCATTGCTCAACTGTACTGTGTGCTCCCCCTCAAGCAATTTCATCCAAGTGCCCATTGGTAAGGGTGTGCTCCATAGTGTCAGTGCCAAGGAGAAATGGGGAGAGGACACATTGGGTTGAATGAATCACATAATGCCATGCATCATGAGTGTGACAAGTTGTGTTGCATTTTCAGACTCCAATATACTGCTCTTGGCTCCACTTGGCATTCAGTCTGAGTCTTCCTCATTGCCTCAAGCTCATCAGATAAGTAATATTTTGCCCACTGAGTGTTCTTGGTTTCAGTCCCAATGGATTTTCAGATTTGGAGACTGGTTCATGGGTGGATTCAATCATAGGGGAGCAGACTTACCAGGTTACATAATCAACACTGAGTAAGCATGCTCTGAGTCAGCCTTATTGTACCATCTCTCCCAAAGTTTGGGACAGCATAGGTTTTGTTCTCCACTTGCAACAGCAGTGGTGCCTCGTCCTCACCCAGACCCCTCCCATCACACATGACAACACTTGCTGTTGTGCTCACTGGTGTGCCCATCCTTCACCCTCATTGTCACACACCCTCTCCCTTACTGACAATCCTTGACACAACGATGACAATGACACAATGATGACAGTGCCTTGCTCACACCTTGTCCCTGGGCCTACCTACCCTCACATGTGACAACAACAACACCCTCGTGCTCACACCCACCCTCACCCTCACACTAACGAGTTGGCAATGATATGATGTGACCCATGATACAACAATGCCACTCACAATGTGACGACATCGACAGGCACCTCCTTGCCCCCTACCTCTCTCTCTGACAACACTGCATGCACCCTCATCCTTGCCATCACCGACAATATGACAACACACACATCCGAGTCCTTGCCCTCTCCTTTGGCACTGACGATGCAACAACATGGCTCGGACAGCATGCACACCCACACCCTCAGGCATCATGCCCCACTAGCTGTTATTCCTGTCTGCTTTGTTCTTGTACATGTATTGACTCACATAAACCCTGTACATTAATGGTGTCCTGTGCATAAATGGACTTATAACTGCTGGAACAAATCAGAGAGCAAACCCTGGTCCAGTGCACTTTATTTCAAGCAATTTATATGCTGAAAGTCGATGGAGAAAGCAGGTAAATACAGGAAATGAATATGTGAACTTGGATGGATACCTGGTAAATGCAGCTGAAATTGAATGAAAGATGAGGTGAAAATCACAGAGTAGATCAGTGGAATACAGTTATATATCCACTGAAATTCAAAGTGGATCCATGCCACTTCAGTGAATTTTTTTCCAATGATCTTTATGTGCTTCAAAATTTTATCAGTCCCTAACTCTACAAGTTATGCAATCACCCTCTGGTGTATACTGCAAGTCTGACAGTAGCTGGTAGTTATTCTGTGTAAAAAGGCTAGCTAGATGTACTAGTAGCACTGGCATAGTGCGCGCGGCAGAGAAGAAAATGTTTCCTTTGAACAGACCAAGTGGGTGTATGGTGTGGAGACAAAGGTGGTGTGGGTGTGAGGGGTTCAGATCATCTCTTGATTTTACACTTCTTTTTGGTATTGTACCTGTGGAAAAGCTCCAGCTCCATGGATTGTCAGATTTATCAATTGGATATGCCGTTCGATGTGTATGGCATTGTGTTTTTGCTCACAGATTCATGTGAGAGTCAATGATGGTTGCCGACCATGTTCAGTGCAGTGAAGAGTAAGGTGGGCCTTTGCAGCCTTTGTCTGTTGTTGCGCTGAGCTGACTCCATGCCAGATCATGTTGAATGCAGCATTGGGCTTTGACACATACCTCATCATATGGCACGGTGCATGTGTCTCTGTGTTGAACTCAAATCCCAATGGGCAGCAGGTAGGATGCTATTACTGTGATGTGCCCTTGCAGGTGTGTCTGGTTCATCCCCTTCTATGCAACTTTGGCTCATGCATGTGCCTCGGTCCCACTCAGATGGCACACTCAACCAAACTTATACTGTCACACAACAGCCTGTCCCAATGGGCTCATCCCGTCCTTGAACACCATCGTCCACCAGCTTGGGCATTCCGTCCAACCAGAGTACATGTTTCTGAGCATTGAACCCACCCTCTCCAAGATGTTGGTGCAGGGCCCTCGGGAGGCTGTTCGGTGGAAACACAATTTGGAAATGCTCCTCCGGTGGATGGAGTTCATTGGTTGCAACTCTGGACAAAGTGTGTCTCTCCATCAGCAACTCAGACAGCTGTCAAACTCATCTGTGTTTTAACAATGCAGGCGAGCTATACAAAGGGGTTGGAAAGGGCAAGACTCTTTACAACATTGTGTGGGTGGGTTTATAACACCAGCTTCTTCACCATCTTCATCACAACTCATTCACAGGTGCTCCATCAGTTCTGCCCAAGGCCTCTGCATTGATTCGGTGGAGATGTGTCCACTGGCCCAGGGGACCTATCACTGGAACAGTGTTTGACTGCCACCCAGGCTGCCAGATCTTCATAATGTAGGCTAGGATTTCCTTCTCCAATCCGTGCCATTCCGTCTCAGCTCATGTCCACTTGCCAGTGCAGATCACATCTCTATGCAATCAGAGACAGTGGTGATTGACCCCACCATTCACCACCTAGGGAGCATTCTCAGGGGCACCCGTGAGTTGTAGATCAAGTGAACAAGTTCATCATTTTTAGACTGATCATAGAAACGGTAGCATCACTGTGACTGGCAGTTTGCCTTATATTTTTATTACTGAATTCGTCTTCTTTGGCCTTGTTCTTTCTCTTGTCTCATTGCAGTCATCCACCATCTCAGCAACTATATCTTTAATTCCATGCACTAGATTCTATGCCATTGTAGCCTTGAGTCAATGACCTAGCCTTCCTCTAACTTAGGTATCCATGCTTTACATCTATTTATCTCACACTTTATTCAGAAATATACTCTCTAGTCTTGTTGCTGTGATAATACACCATCTTGCTTTGATCTCTCATCTTCCTTTTTCTACCATCACGACAGCTGGCACATCTTCTAAATGGTTTGATCGTTCTTTAAGTTTTTTTTGGTGCATTAACTTGAACAGCGTTAAGCTTAGACTCATCACAAGGCCATGTCATGATTGAACCTGTGACGCCACCCTATGTACCGTGCACAACCCCCCTAATTCCCCCAGGTCACCGCTTGAAGTAGAAGGCAATCCACTTTTTCTCAAAATGGACTTTTGGCACAATTTGCAAGTGAGTCAACAAGTTACACCGAGGTGGTCACATTGGATCGCTAGAATGGCGCCTTGTAGGCAATTGATACTGGTGCTCAACACAGCCCAGGTATGCTCAATGCCTTAACGTTGAGTGGTCACAGCACTTTTCGCAGATGGTGGGTGTGGTAGGGCAAGTCCAAGTTGATTCTTGGGTGTGGATCTTGTAATAATAGATGCCACGTCTGTTCCTTGGATGCTTGAGCTCCCAGCCAACTGGTAGGGGATCTTTGTGGCCATACACACTTGGTTTTTTTAGGGTGCCATTCCTACAAAACTCACATCCACCGCAAGCCTGAGGGGCAGGGAGGAGATACCCTAGGAGCATTCCCATGTGCCAGTACCTAGCTGACTTGCCCCATTGGCAAGTTGGGCCTGCCTAAGGTTGCATTTAACACACTCACAAGATTTTTTCAAGTAGATTCAATTGCAACCTCACCAGGCAACCAGCTCATCGCACTTGGTAGGCAAGGTGGTAAGAGAGCCTATCTCACATAAGCACCATGTATTGCACTTGTCTGGATGATTTCACTGGATTGCACAACATTAAGCCCATCCAGTGAACAAGGACAAGAAGAGTAGCCTTCAGCCACATCCGGTCAAGGGGACAGTTTATCCCCCCCCTTTTGTCTTGTATGGTGGACTGACTCAATGTTCTCCTGGAAAAGTTGATAGGTGAGTTCAACCCCAGTTGAACAATAGCGATGAGGAAGGCGACATTCTGAACGTACGTGGTTCTCTTTGAAAGCACACTCTTATAATAGCATAAGTTGAGTTATTTCAGCATGCCAGCTCAATCCCAATTCAACATGGATGGCATTTAAGTTAGGCATTGCTCACCCCTCCTGGTTCCTGAGCTGACACTGTACAGCTCCCTCACCATAAGGCTCACTCCATGCCCCAGAAGTTGAAGTGCCTCTGCCTGGACCATTTGGCTCAATTATGCCGCGAGAACAAGGGCCTGATGTTCAGCCAGCACCTTCTGGTTCGAGGATATGCAAAGTCGATCTTTGCAAGATGGTCAAGCAACCTCAACTCTCATCAATTGGGGTCCCCAATGTGAATGAAAAAGAGGCATGAGAACACGCCATCCGACCAGCCACATCTGCCTTTCAGAGACTCCCATCATTCTGGTCCTACTGGTCCACCTTCAAGTCCTTGTTCTGAGCTACCAGCAAGAGGCACTCGACCTATGCTGCAGGTAAACACACCCTGGTTAGCACTCTGCCAGATAAATGAATGCCTTGATGTTGAATCTGACATTCCATCTCAGAACATGGTTGCAAAGGGCCCCCTGCCACCAGTCTGTCATTCTTCAAGCACTTTTGCGGCTGCTGATCACGTTGTATGGTATCCCATGAGACAAGTTGAAGGTCCATATCCTATTAGAAAAGATCATCCAAGCATCTGTCCAATACTGAACAAGGCGGTATGGCAAAATGAACGATGGCACCACCACTGGCAGTGTCCTTTTCTCGATGTACACCTTGCTATGACTGCTCACTTGTTCAGACATAGCAGCAACAACCAAAGAAAGGATCTGGACTCTTGGTGGCAAGTGATTGAGCCCACTGAAACCCAGATATCTTCAATGCAGCCTCTGATGGTGGACAAGGCAGTATGGACCCAAAGGAACAGTTTGTCCTTTTCACATATAGTTTACCTCACCACCATAACTCACTCATTGTCCAGGCGCAGAAACAGTAATAGTGGGCAAGGCGGCTTGGACCCGAAGGAAGTGCATGCTGTGGGTCCCTTCAATCAGCAAACCCCATACTCACTGCTCAGGCACAATGACCAAACGATAGATCCAGACCCTTAATTGCAGGCATCTGTGTAACAGTGCACAAGATTTTGATCTACACAAACGCCATATGCCTGCAAATGGTCACGTCAGCAACACACAATGGACTTGAAGCAAGATGTTACCAGTAGTACCACATGCAAATAACCTCCTTTGCGATAGACTTCTTGGATGTGCAACATCAGTGGCTTTGTCTTTGTCTTTGAACCTGAGTGCCTTCCTCACACTTCAGGTAAGCCTTCAATGAACCTACAAGGGCCCTCTCAGCGATGTTGAATATGGGCACTGGGTGAATATATATATAAAGGGATAGTCAGTGGGTCATGTAGGCAAAGGTGCATGAAGAGAGATTGACATACTGGATGGTTATACCCACGTTTGTATCAATGACAAATTATTCCTTAATCTTTTACACTAACATATACAAACTGGATTGATACAACATGCATATGTATAATGGCTAGTGGTACAAATGTGGAGGCAAAATTTTCACCAAATCCAGATATGTGGCTATTCAGCAATTTTTCTGCTCAACGACACCTTTGTGCCGCCTGCTTCCTGTTTCCAGCTCCAGATCTGGATCCTGTGCTTGAATCAAGTGGCACAGCCTATGAGACACTCAAGTTAAAAGTAGGCACATTGAAGACAACCAAACCTGGTTGACAGCCATTCTTACTGCCACATTGGCACTTGCCCTGCCATGCTTCTATGTGAGGGGCATCCAATAGAGAAGGGAAATGATGTTGGGAGAAGGATGGTGATGGAGGAGTACAATGGTCAAAAACAGATAAAAACGGCATAAGCAAATAGACATACCACTCGCTGCACAGGACACAAGGAATCAGACTCAGACTCAGCCTCTGTGAACATAATCTGTTTTCCCATTGCCGCTGGTAATGGTCAACTTGAAGGACCCTCAGTGGCACAATGAGTTATGGTGGTCGAGAAAGCCTCGTGTCTAGCGCCACAGATTTCTGAATGATGATTGGACGATGGTCATTGTGGCTTTCTGGCATCACTGGCCATTGAGTCACCCTGTTTGTTGGTACTTTTTGCAGACAACTACAATTCATATATCTGGGTCAGTACAAACACTGAAACAAATTTTGCCAACCTCTTCCTGGAGCCGATGGCTTAAGGAATTTTCTAGTTGTTCAATCCTTTCCTCGCATTGTTTAATAACATTATCACACTGTAAATGGTTGAATCCATGTCTGTGAATCTCACTCATAATAGTTTGTAACATGCACTAGTTTGAGTGCATTTGTCTTTTTCACTGTCTCTTGCTTGTGAGTTGACTGGGCCTTCTTTAACAGCTGAGTGACAAAAGCCTTCTCGTCGTCATTCTGTGGAGCGTTGCTGCTGTCATCACAAAGCTAGGAGAAATTTTTCAAATTTTACCAAGTCATTATCCTTGTATTGATTGGTAATAGTTGTAGCCCGTTCTACTAACCTCTTTTCAGTTGCTTCTGATTTGGCAAGGCATGACTTTAGGGCTGCCACTTCTTGCTCATTGGATGGGAACTCTGCGGCTGCAGCAAGTCGTTCCACCATTTCTTTCACATGTCAGTCCTTCTGAGCCACTTCCGTGAGGAGTGACTGGACCTTTGTCTGTGATTGATGAAGCACCTCGTTCTTTCCCAACCGTTCAGTCTCTAACAAGGCTTGAAATGTGCCCTCTTTGTGAGACAACTCATGCTGCAGCACTTGCAATAAGTCCCTTTTATCTTCAATCTCCTTGTCTGCACAATGAAGCCTGGTCTTCAATACTTCATTCTGCCCTTGAACATTGGCCATCTCATGGTTGGGTTCTGCTAATGTTTCCTGGAAGGAGAGCTCAGCATATCCAACAAAATTCGCATGGGGTAGTTGAATGTTAACTTGCAACTTGCCAATTGATTCCTGTGACACAGCCAGTGTCACACTTTGATCACCAAATCGTTCCCAAAGGATCTGAAACAACAAGCAGAAGAAATGTTGAGGCAGGCATAAGTGGATCATACCTTCAAGGAAACCTGACACTCAGTATACCTGAATAAGCTGATTAAACGCATGAAACCTGACAAGGTTGACCCTCACTTCTCATGATGCATATCTACTTCATGCCTGGCGTTGTCAAATGGCTTCAGCTTATTGACCAGAGCGTCTCACTCATTCAATGTCTTTGCCATCTTGAAAGAGATGGCCTTTTCATGGGCCTGTACTTCAGAAAGTTGGTGGTTGAGTGATTGCACTTTCACCTTGGTTTCTTTGTGCTTCAAGAGTAATCAAGACACTTGCTGTTCTTCAAGGCGACCTTGCAACTCATGATTATGATTCAAAACTCGAAGGAGTTCTTCTTCTGCCTTCTGAGCCCTGAATAGAGTTAGAAACATATTGCAGGCGAGTTATGGCACTACCGTGCTTCAATAGCTCTCTCAATTTCCCTCCTTGTAAATTGATCGTATGGTGAAGAATATGGAGATTTGCGACCTGTCCTTCATCCAGCTCTTCATGTGCAGTCACTCTTGGCAATAGTGGTCAACCTATGACATGCAAGAGATTGGGATGAAAGAATGTACTCTCCCTTCATTGAATCTATCATGGACTGCACTTCTTGCAGACTTATGGTGTGCCCCATTAAATTGGTGATGTTATTGATCAAAACTGTTGTATATTTACCTTGTCTGCACATGAACTATGTAGCTGTTGTTCCATTTCAATAACTTTCATCTTCACCTGTAATGATTCGTGCTTTTGTTCTTGCAAGTATTGTGTTACTTCCAGTATTTGACTGGCTTTATTACCATTAGCATTTCCTTCACATATTTGTGACCCTTCCTCACCTGTCTGGCTGATCATTTTCTATCTGCAACTCCCAGCACTTCCAGTTCTGTGTTTCGACTTCTCACTTCTGCCAACTTGGTATCCATGATGTGTAGCTTGTCATGAAGGAGGTCTGCTACCTGTTGGGCTGAAAAATATAATTGGTGCAGCTCACCCAGATCAACCGCTGACCTACTCTTCGAAAGCTCAGAACGGAGTTCATGAACTATTTCTTTTGTTCTAGAGGTTAAAGTAAATTTGCCATTGTCATCAAACATGGATTTGTATTCTGGAAAAATCCAGTTCTTTGGATGGCTAAAAGATAATCAGATAACAGGACAGACCTCAAAGACTAGTTTGTGCGCTATCTCACAAAGCTGCAAAACTGTCTTTAGCCATCTTTGTTTCCGATATAGCTGAATTTGCATAAACTTTGAGTGTGTTGAACTTGGATTTGAGCGCAGCATAGCTACATTGGTATTTTGATCAGAATGCTACGAGAAATGATTTGCTATGGCAAACCTTTGTGCTGCTCTACCTATCAAATCTCATTGTTTGTTTATTGGTTGCTTATGCCCACATTTGGCACAGATGCTTTATCTGCACTCTCTTTCATTTATTTGTATGATACTGCTATACACACTCTGGCCTACAAGCCCATTGTGAAGAAGGTCTGGTCAGTGATAGCTCCCACACACAAGGAGTTTCATATCACATGGTCACTTCCAGAAAACCCTCTCCATGGACTTAACTCTCTTCCATCTCATCCCCTAGATTTCTTTCCTGGACTCTATTTTACCCAAAAGCATGCTAACAACTTAGATCTTGACCCTGCAAACTGGCTTCTGCCAGACAAGGTCAAACTTGTTCACTGGATAGTCTGTAAGCTCGAAATGGCCCTCACTTGGAATCTGTTTGAGCAAGGTCATCTCAACAAAAAGTTCTTTCCTCCAGTTAAAATCCCTACATACCTCATACTCCCTGGGTGCTACAAAACATAAAAACTCTTCCATTTTATCCTCTAGAATTCTTACCTGGAATTCATTTTACCCAAGAGCATGCTGACACCTTAGACCTTAATCCTGTGAACTGGCTCCTGCCAGACAAGGCCAAGCTTGTTCACTGGATAGTCCATGAGCATGAGATGGCCATCACTTGGAATCCAATTGAGCAGAGCTGTCTCAACAAGAAGTTCTTTCCTCTAGTTAAAATTTCTACTGTACCCCACACTCCCTGGATGCTATGAATTATTCCTGTTCCTTCTACAATATGGACTAACACAATTCAAATTATCAAGAACCAGATTGCATCTGGAGTTTATAAACTGTCAACATCTGCCTATCACCCCCACTGGTTCTGTGTCCTCAAGCAAGACAGAAAATCTCTCCATCTGGTATATGACCTCCAACCTCTCAACATGGTCACCATTCATGACTCTTCTACTCCCCTGTTTGTTGAACACTTTGTAGAATCCTTCACTAGATATGCAATGTACAAGATCATGGATCTGTTCACCAGATATGACCAACAGCCACTTCATCTGAAATCCTGGGACCTTATCACCTTCAACAGTCCTATGGGTCCATATCATTTGACTACTGTCCCAATTGGATATATACCAATGTGGTACAGATTTATCAAGTGGACATCCTTCAGGAAGAAATCCCCCATTATACTTATCCATTCATAAATAACCTTCTGGTCAAATCTGTAACAACCTGTTACTGTTACAATTTCATCCTTTCTCTCCATTCTCATTGGCTAACATATTGTATGATTCCCCTCCTCTTTTCCATTGGTTTATCGTATGACTCCACTTTCTTACTCGTACAGCCTCAACTATGCATGGCTATGTACGCAGCATCATCCATCCATACATGGTAGTTCATAGCTTGGTCTGTGCTCGTCTTGTCCCAGTATTTAAACCCATGTAAAGTACCTACAACGGCAGTCTTATCCACTTGTTCAATCCTCGCCTTAGGCTTGAGTGCGAATTAAGGGTACCACTCTCTATCCTTATCTACTCACTTCGGACTTGACAATTAGTCTTGAAGCCTCGAACACTGGTCATCTGTTGTCTTGCCCTCGAGCGTTACGACTCAAAGTCTAGGTCGTTACAGTTACCTTCTTCCAGATGGTTCCTACAAGACCATTCCAGAGAATCCAGGGATCTGCCACTTCATTTGAAAGCATCTCCTTATTGTCCATTGCATCTTACAATATCTACAGAATGTCAACATGATGGTATCCACAAAGAAGTTTGTCCTCACTGCACCAGATGTGACCATAGTCAGACACAAATGTATCTTCAATGATTGTATCCCACACAAGAAAAAGGTACAAAAGACCCATGATTGGCTGGAATGCCAGAACCTTATGCAGGTCCATGGCTTTCTCAGTGTGTGCAGAGTACTCCACAGTTTCATTAAAGATTTTGCCTCCATCACTCATCTGCTGGTCAATCTGACATGAAAGGGGACTCCCTTTGAATAGAAGGGGCCTTAGCAGGTGGCCATGCAGCATCTTAAGGATGCAATCTGTCATTTCCCTGCACTCCACCATTTGGATTACAAGTCCAGACAGGAAGCCATTCTGGCCATTGATATATCCATGATTGTGGTTGGATTTATATTATCACAGGAAGGGAATGATGGTAAACAGTATCCAAACTGGTTCTGTTCCTTGAACTTGACCAAGATCAAGAGTCATTACTCCCAGGCCAAGCTTGAGCTTTACAGATTATTCTGTGCTCTTTGAGTAGTCCATATTTTTATCTTCAGAGTTGCCAATTTCACAGTGGAGATGAATTCCAAATACATCAAGGGTATGATCAATAACCCAGATCTCTAGCCCAACACTGATGAGACAACAATCCCAGATGAAATGTAAGGAAAGGGTGTGAGAATGAACACAAAGGAAGTGTCCTATGAATTGGAAGGTGACTGTAGGATATGAAAAGGGTAGACACTGCCTTTCTGGACACTATGGGAGTAATCTGGTCTAATCTGAAGCATGGAGAACATGAAAAGCAGATATTCCAGACTGTATGTTAATAATGAAATGACAAAGAAGTAATGGAAATGGTCCAGAAATGTATGGAAGGTAATCCTATCAGAGTACATGGCAACCCAACCAGGATAGAGCAACAGAGAAAGGGAGAAAGGCAATCCAGAATGATGTTGACCCAAACTGAAATAGAAGGTGTTGGATAGCAACAATGCTGATGACCAACAATAGGAATAATCCCCCAGACAAGCAGGGGACTTTTACACAGAAAGGAAGATATTTTGGAGCCCCAATGACAATGGTTTTATAGTCTAAAGACTATACAGTCATAGGTATTGGAAATATAAGAAAAACCTCCAGGGTGCTTACTGTCCTTGCAAAGTGTCAGAATAAGACCTCTAATAATGTGTAATATGTCTAGAACTGAAATTGTAACACAAGACAGTCACAATTAGGTCAAATGAAAAAGAAATTGATCTAATCCAGGTTAGATTGACTGCAGGAAAATATCAGACCCAGACCAGATAAACACAGATAAACACAGATACACATGGATACCCCCAGATCACATCAGATGGACAAGGGGAATGATTAGGATTCTTGCAGGACTTTTGAAGATGATCTGAAAACCTGGAAAATGGACCATCAATGTACATAGCAAGCTTTGAGCTCCTACAATGGTAAAGACTACATGGCTGCACTGGGAGAGACTGAGCAGAAAGTGACCAGCATGGCAAAAAGACAAAGAAGGTGGTCAGCAGTGTTGAAGGCTTGGATGAGAACCATGTTGTAAGAAAGATAGTCAGTGTGGAAAGCAAGTATGACTCATCCCAGGGGTTCTAAAAAGGGAAGAAGAGAGAGAGGTTGCTCAAACCTATCTTGAGCACAAGCAACAAGAGAGTCCAGAGCATGGTGTAGGAGCTGAGAGCCTCCTACAGTTACATATCTGGTATTTCCCACTTTCTAGGAGCCTCTGGAGCATCTTCATCAAGTCCCACCAAGTCCAAATCCAATCTGAGTGTGATCTGTGATTATTCCATGTGTATCCATTCAATCTGTTCCATGTCCAGATCTTCCATGCTGACCAGATCAAGTTGATGACTCTTATAATGTTTCAGATTCACTCTTACAACCTGTCTTTGGCCATTCCAGGATGGCAGATGTTTGTACCCATCATCAGCAACATCCTTTATGATAACCAGATAGACAGAGAGCAGTCCAGACTGGTCTAGGTCCAGATGGCTCACCAGGCTACTGGTACTCAAGGGACATTAGTGCCTTGTCATATGGACTATATTTACACTTTGGGACTAGGACTCATCCCTTCCAATGCTTCACTAGCCATCAAGGGTCAATGAGCTCTTTCCTTCACTGCCTTTGCTTCATATTGGATATCACCCATATTAGGACAAATCCTAAGTACTATAAGACTTGTGTTGTTTGTAGGCTTGGAATACATCTTTTGCTTAGTTCCCACCTGTCTTAGTCTCATCTCTGAAGCCTTTGGAGCTCATCACTGCCAATCTGCTTCTACCTTTTCATTTCCAGTACTTGTTCCATCCAGATACACCTATCCACCTTCCATTCCATGCACAGATTACACAGATACCCATTGGATGCCTTCCAGATCTGTTATTGCTCTGATCTGTCAGGTCATAGCTACACCTTCTCACCTATACATCCTTCCTTAGACCCTTGGAATGAGTCTTACACTTGCATCCACCTTTCTCTGATTATCCTTGGTCTTACCTAGGGTACTCTACTATACTCACTATTATTTTTCTTACAATGGAAAACACAGAATGGATGTCCAGAATGGAACCAAATAACATGGAACCAAATGTGGAAGACAATGAAGATAAAGGAAAAGAAGGGGAAAGTTGACTTGGAGACAATCCTGCACATGGGCAGGTGACCTTCAGACTGCAAGAAGATGTATATTCATCCCTAAAACAAAGGGTTTTTAAGTTCTTGGACTATACAGCATCTATTGGAAATACTATGAAAAACTTCAAGGACCCTGTCACCCTTGTCAAAAGTGAATGAAAATAAAGAGGGCTGCCTCTATAATACAGCAGTGACAGCAGTGCAGGCCTAGAGCCTTGATGCACAATATCCAAAGTGAAATATGCAATGGAAGTGAGTCCGGAGGACCGGACACAGATGGATCACACAAAACAGAAACAGACTGACATGGATTGGGATGGATTGGACATGGATTGACATGGATTGAGGTGGGACAATGACCTGGAAAGCTGTGAAAGAGGGGTTTTCAACTGTAGAGAGTGATGAACTCCTACAATGTGCACTACAGATCACAAACTTGAAGACACTGAGTATACAAAGAAGGATACTGGTAAGGATAAAATCCAAAGACCACACAGCCATGGGACAGACTGGCTCAGCAGAAGGTAACCAGCATGATAAAGACTCAGAGACCAAGGAAAGACAGTGTTGAAGGCTTGAGCAAGTGGAAAAGGTGACCAGCATCAGAGGCTTGAGTGAGGACTATGCATGCTGCAAACAGCATTGGGGCACAAGTTGCAAACAATGGAAGAGGAATGTGAGAGAGAACATGAGGTATTAAGGGAAGAGCCAAAGTCATGCAAGTCTCCATTCCCAAAACAGTAATCCTTGTATAGGATAGACAAGTCAATCCATGGATAAGCAGGATAACTCAATCCTTGTTATTGTCAAGTCCAGGCCCTCTGGAGGTAAGTCCAATGAGGTCCAAAGCTTCCTCTAGGGTTTTAGGGTTCTTTAGTGCAGAGTAGACAGGAGGTCCAATAGAGATATATGGAGGGGGATAGCAGGACTCAGTACAGGACTTATGTATTGCATCCTTGTTGTACTTCATGTCCCAGATTTCAAAGAGACAAAGGTTCAAAGTAAGAAGAGATGATATGATGAGAAGGAGATCAGAGGGGATCAGAGGGGAGATCAGAGAGAAGGAAACTTTGTTAATATTTGTCCTGAGGAGATACATAGAGGAGACATGGTTTATATACTAAAGTCTGGTCAGAGTTCATACCAGAATATGCAGAGATATCATGGAGGCTATACTGTAGCCATATGGAATAGAAACTAAACTAAAAGAGTGTAAACAAAAGAGAAGTACTAACAGGGAAGTGGTTCAAGGCAGTGTCCAAGGTGGTGTGAATGAGGTCCAATGTGAAGACAACAACTCCAAGGCAAAGGTCTAGTGGAAGAATAAGGGTGTACCAGAGGTACAAAGAGTAGGCTGAAGATGGCATTGGAGGGGGACTTAGGGGTTAGGAGCAGATATGACAGTTATTTCACCAGCAGTTATCCCTGTTACTGACTATGAACTCTTTTCATGGCATTGGATATGAGTTAAAATGTCTTAATCATGTTCATATCATATGTGAATAGCTATTCTAACCTGCATACAAATCTTAGTCCATACTTTTTATGTATTCTTCTACCCTTTCTAACCATGCTAGTGATTTGATCATAACAAATCATCTTATATATGTCAAGCTAAGTAAAGGGCAGGGATGCCCACTGTAACGACCTAGACTTTTTTAGAGTCGTAACGCTCGAGGGCAAGACAACAGATAACCAGTGTTCGAAGCTTCAAGACTAATCGTCAAGTCCGAAGCGAGTAGATGAGGATAGAGAGCGGTATCCTT
>JBBPSU010000061.1:0-28845 GCA_038093755.1 Tylopilus microsporus | reverse complement strand
ATATTTATGGGGAGTGTCATAGTAAGGGTGTTTGTGCATGTAAATGTTGATCTTGATGACTGATTCCACTGGCGAAGTTTGTGACCAACTTGTTCAAAGTAGTGGGAATGTTTTCATCCAAGCTTGATGCAGCCATGATCAGCAGTGTATCATGGTTAGCTACTTGTTTGCATTTCTCTTGATGATCAACTCACTTTGTGTGTAGCCTCAGTGTAATCGTCACATGTGATGTTCTTGATGGTCTAATCAATGGGTCCTATCGTGGGGAATGATTGACCTGCATCACATCCAGCAGAGATTCTATGACCAGCAAGAGAAACTCGTCTGTAGGCAAGTTAGATAAAATCCTTGCACACTTCAAGAATCACAGCCTCAACTGGTTGTTAATTAATGTTATTGGCAAAATCACCCAATCTTTCCCCGTCCCCATTGGTTCTGCTACACTTGTTGTGAACAAGCTGCAATTTGGTGCTCAGATGCAATGGCACACACCTCTGGAACTGCCTCTGGAACAACTTCCTTTGGAACTACCTCATTAAGGCATACTGGCCTTCACACTGGCCATTGCATTGAACCGTACTTTTGGACACAAATTTGACTCTGGTGGTAATTGTAGAAAACAGATAGTATGGAAGCAGTATGACTTATGACCATGAAGATGTTGGGCTATGACAGTAGACAGGGGGAAAGATGGGATTTAAAATGCTTTCTGAAACAATTGAGGGTCCTAGAAGAGGAACAAAAAGATAGCTGTCAAGATAATATCACCCTATGTAGAAACAAGAGGCATGTACTAAACAAGAGGATAACCAAAATACAAGGAAGAAGGGAGTTCTTACTTAAGGATGTTGGTGGTGTCACTGTGTTGTTCCATCTGAATGCCCAATTATCCATAATACTGTGTTTTTGCTCAACTTGCAGCCCCAGAGGGAAGGAGGTCACTCTCAATGAAAAACAGAAGCACATGAGGAGTGATCAAGCCAATCTCACCATTTTGGATCTAGACCTGGGGAATAGCCCCAATTATGAGGTGTGCCTCTCCATGTGTACACTGAATTTCTTTTCAAACATTTTTACAAGAAGATATAGTACACAAGATGTCAAAGGTTTCCATAGGCACTGCTCCTGGAGATCTAGAGAATGTGAGTGGTTGGAATGTTCCAGGCTTGTCATTATAGTAATGAACCTTGATAGCTGGAGGAAATTACTAGGGGGTATTCAAAATTACCCTAGAGAATGACTCCTGGATAATGCATGAGGTGGGAATCATGCCAATGCCAAGAGAAGAAACCTACTTACAGACAATATGATTGGACACCAACACCCTAAGCAGCATGGACATCAAGGCAATGGATGGAGTTTTTGCAAGACTAATTATGGACTACGCTGTTGCGCTCAATGTGTACACCACATTACATCAGAGGGTTTGAGCAAAGCTGGCACAGAGGAGGAGGTCTGAGCAGATCTGGAAGTTCAGCTCAGGTGGCTCACCAAACACCTTGACATTGTAACTCACTTGGACACTGAAGGAGATAAAAGCAATGAGATTCTTTGTCAGGAAGTGGAGAAGAACTTAGAGGAGCTGCTGGTGGCTATTGAGAGCATCCTAACAATGCTGGCATATAGGACAATAGAGGTATTACCAAAAGAAACAGCATCTAGCATCATAGATACTGGTGCAGAAAATTTCCCCAAATCCCTGTGATGTACTCATCTGTCCCTAGAAACAAAATTCACCCTCAGCTGAGCAGCAGGCCAATCCACTCATCCTCCTTATCTTACTCATTGCTGCCATTGTGAATGTTTTTGGCAAGCTCACCCATTCTTGGAGCAATGCTACATTGGAGCTCTTGGAGCTTGTTTTGAAAACTGCTTTAGGTAGTCCTGGTGGCTCAAATGTCTGCGCTTTGCCAACCTTGCAACAATTGGTCATAGAGCCCAATTACCTGCCACAAAACATCTGTTCTGTATGGAAACAGTTTCATCTGGAGCCCTCTACTCAAACGCACACTACCTGTGTCAGATATTCTTGTACTTACCCACCAATTACCAAGAAGAATGGGATTACATATCCCAAACGACTTCAAGAAATACTGTGGCAGCAGATCGTGTGGGCAGCTTCTCATCAAAATTATGAAATCCAGGAATGTTTGGTTGACTGTACTGATAACTTGAAGACCTTTTGTCATGCAGGATTACAATGATTTCCTGGCTGGCTTGCTGAGCCAACCAGGTATGGAAGCTGTAATAGAGCAAGGAGCAAGGTTAAATGACAAGTACCAATTTTGGGACATAAAGAATGGAATAGGAATCACTGAGATCATGGGGCCAGATGGCAAACCATTCATGGATGGGCTCCAAAGAAGTGATCTTAGATTGGCTTGGAGTCTCTCTATCAACTGGTTCAACCCTCACGGAAACAAATTGGCTGGTAAAAAAAAATCAGTTGGTTCAATTGCAATGGCCCTGCTTAATCTAATCTCCCACCAAGTCTTCAATACAAAGTGGAGAACCTCTACATTGTAGGTGTCATCCCAGGGCTGAAAGAATCATGATTCACGTGAAAAAATCAACCATTTCCTTTACCCACTCGTTGACACCTTTCTACCCACTTGGCAGAGCAGTACATGGTTCACAAAAATGATGGAGCACCCTGAGGGCCGTTCATCATGATCCATCATTGCAATCACAATAAATGACTTACCTGTAGCTCAGAAAGTTGGAGAGTTCATTTTGCCCACTGTGCTCCATCTTTGCAACCTATGCTGGCTACAAAAATCAGAGGTTGGTAACTTTGTATGTGAGAAATGGAGGCTGTGCACCCTGGAGGAGTATCGTGAGGCTGCGATTCGCTGGTGTGAAGCAGAGATGCAGAGGACATGGGACAAGATATTCAAAGAGATGGGGGTGTGTTGGTCCGAACTGCTTTGCCTTCCTTATTGGGATCCTACTTGTTTCTTGGTCATTGACAGGATGCATAATCTCTATCTGGGCTTGGTTCAGTTCACTTCAGGAAGCTCATTGTCATTGACAAAGCTGCCAACCAAGAATAGCAGATCCAATCCTTCACTAGAAAAGCTGATTACGGAGGAGGATGTCCAAAGTGCTGAACACCTCTTCACTTCCAGAGTGTCCATGTCGTCCCTCAGATTCACATACCAGTGCTATTGAACTTGGTAAAGGAACATGGCCTGTTGGCGATGCTACCCAGCTCCAAGAAAAAACTGTCAAAGAAATTGCTAATCCAGGTGCTCTTGGTAAGATAGATGTTATTGAACTCCAGAACAAATTATACTGACATTATCAAAGGCCAGACAGCCTCAGGATCCTCTGCAGTCTTCCTGTATGGAGGTTGATGAAGCTGACACAGCCAATGATGGACTTCCAGAAGATGACCTGGTATAGGAACTCAAAGAGAACATCAAAGAGTTGAAGGAGCCAAAAGATGCACTCTCCACTGAATCATTGTCAAATCAGGATATCAATGAAATCCAGGCTCACCTCCAGATGATCACACAGCTATTGTGGCACTGCAATCTGCCTGGAAACCTTGGTGATCCTGAATACAGGAAATTCAAGGCAAAGTAGTGGAGAGGGTCAATTGAGTTTGACTTGCCAGTGGTCCTATGGAAATTATGGGGCAAAAGTTCAAATGAAGATAATGAGACAAATTCGCATTGCAAGAAATTGGCACATAGTACCTTGCTTCTTGCCATGGCAATAGGATGGGGATCATCATATGTCACATCTGAAGAACATGCATGTCAATAAGCACTACATGAGATGCTACTTCAAATCACTCAGTGAGAGTTTCCCTAGAATCAACTGACACCTGAACCATTACACCTAGACAGCTTTTTACTGTGATATGGCCCTTTGCATGGATGGTGGATGTTTCCTTTTGAGAGGATCATTGGTTGCCTACAAAAAACAAATACCAACCACAAATCAGATCAGCTGTCATCATATCTAAGTCACCATCCCTTTACCTTGTGTCTAGGGGAGCTCAAAAAAACAATGTTAATGATGTTTTGTGTGGCCGCCAAGCTGAAGGCAATCTTGCAACAACCTGATTTACCAGACATTGTTAGAAGAGCACAGCAAATCTTACAATATTGCACAGGTAGGATCGGAGGAGTACAGCCTGAGATCGACATCTTTCATGTGGTTATGGAAGACAAGATTGAATTCCAGGCCAGCTCTGACACTACAATCACAAAGATCAACACTAGAATAAAGGAAGGCCTGGAAATGCTAGGCATGGTTGTGCAGGACAACACTGAAATCAAAAAACACTTGCACTTCTGCTTGGCAGAGAAACAGTATGCTGTTAGTGCAGTAACACACACTGACTGCCATATATTCTGGGAAGAGGGTGGGCATCTTGTTCCTGGAATCATAGAATCCATCTTCACAGTAAAAGTCAATAATGAGCCAAGTTACTTCATCATGGCGAGAAGGCACATACTGATCCCTCTGATTTTGGCATGAGTCTATGGGCCAAGGAGTATGCATTAGGATTGAGTGTTTTCCCAGTAGTGGGGAAAACATACTGCCATGCGATTAGTATGTGGCATATTGGTGATGAAACCACTGAACAGGGTGAGTTAAGGTATGAAACGGATGTACACCTTGACCCACATTGGGCATGTAGATGGTTTGATGTCGATGGGGCAATGGATGAGAAGGTCTTGAAGCATTGTACTGCATCATGGGTTATTGTCAATAAGCCAAATGAGCTAGTGGGTAGCAAGCTACCTACATAGTGATTAATTCATCATCATTTTTTTTCTACAATGCTAGGTACATTGTACATGATGTACAGTAAAGGTGAAGTCTACATTAAGGTGGCATAGTCACCATGGGGAGTGGCCTAGATGGGGGGAAAGAAAAGCAAACAGTGGGAAAGCTGAGGTCCTAAATAGTGTTCAGCACTTTCTGACATGTGACTTCCATTTTTGGACTTGGATGTCTAAGGCTGCTCAGCCACTTTGGCTTTCCCTGGCAGAGTGGCAAACACTACTTAGGTGGCATTGTAGGGATCCAGTGGATCCTACGGTTGTAGAGAGGCTTTTTACAGGTTTCTAGGTGTTTCCCAATATGTCCCTCAAGAGTCCCTCTGCTGTCTGTGTCTGTCCTGTGTGATCTGTGAGTTATTTGTTTTTATCTGTGCTTATCTGGACATTTCCTGCACTCCGGATATTCCAGATTCATGTTTTACTATTCATTTGCGTCCGGATCAGTTGGTTGACACTCATTTATCTTGTTCTGAACTACCCTGTTATAGGAGCCTCTGGAGCGTTTTCATTGAGTCCCACTGAATGTTATCTGTTCTATATCTGGATCTTTCATGCTGACTGGATCAAGTTGACAACTCTTGTGACACTTCAGATTTACTTTGATGACTTGTCTTTGACCATTTCAGGATAATAGATATTTGGATCTGTCATTGGTAACATCTCTTAAGTATCAGGATAAACAGAGAGTGGTCCAGGCTGTTCTAGATCTAGTCAGCTTGCCAGGCTCCTGGTACTCAAGGGATGGTAAGTGTCTTGTTGTATGAACTATATCTACTCTTTGGGATGATAACTTGCCTTTCCTGATACTTCACTAGTCATCAAGGGTCAATGAGCTTTTTTCTTCACAGCTCTCACTTCCTATTGGATATCTTTCTTATTAGTTTGATTCCTAATTACTATAAGACTTGTGTTGTATGTAGGCTACAAATCAATCTTCCATTTAGTTCCCATTGATCTCAGCCTTGTCTTTAAAGCTTTTTGTTGCTGTCACTGCCAATCTGCTTCTCCTTTTTCATATCTGGACTGCTTTACTATCTGAAATTACTTATCTGTCATCCATTCCATGTACAGATTACACAAATACTCATCAAATGCCTATTAGATCCATTGTCACTCTGATTAGGTTTTAACTACACCTCCTCACCTATACATTCTTCCTTGAAACCCTGGGATGAGTCCTACACTCACACCCACTTTTTTTTGATTATCCTTGGTTCTACCTAGGGTATTCTACTACACACACTATCTATTTTTCTTACAACTAGAGCCCACTGCAAGGGGTTCTAATTGTCAAAAAGGTTACTTATAGTGGCTCAAAAAACTGTTCCAATGTTTGCATGGTTCTTACTAAATGCATTGGACAGCAATAACCCCTAACCCTCATACTAAATAATGAGATCTTGCCCCTCTGAACATCCATGCCTCCACTCTTTCAAAATCTTGGCCCAACTCTGATGAGAGTGCACCACATACTATGATGAGGCCAAGTCCCATCTACATTTTAGCACTTTAGAATTTCAGAGTTAGACCCAGAGTTGAACTGGTCTTAATAGTATATTTGAACTCAAACTTGTCCAGAGTTCATGCTTACCATGACTACTTGCACTGCCAGATCCCAGACTCACACCTTAGGCAATGCACCTTTATCTCCCAGATATGTATAATTCCCTCAGCATCTTTGGAAGCAATCAATGAGAAACAGAACTCAATGATCAATTCTGAGGTTTCTCAGCTTGTCACAATCCAGACTCCGCTTTCCAAGGACATGGACCTCTGGAGTCCCCTATTCCAGGACCTTGTGACTCCAAACCACTTGATGACAGAACTATGCAGCAAAGCCATCATTCTGGCACTCCACCAGATGACAATGACAATCCAAAAGAACCAGAGGACAAGCATATTTCCTATGATATGCTCACACAACTTGCATCCACAATACATGACCTTGCTCATTCCACTTGTTGTCCCCCCTCCTCCAGATCTACTTCTTATACCAAGGTCTAGGAACTGGATTAATTTGACAGGATAGATTCTCACAAACTCCAGGTCTTCTTGGTCCAATACAAGTTGAACTTCCAGGACTGCCCAAAGGCCTTCCACACAGACTGCACTAAAGTCACCTTTGCACAGTCCTACCTGAAGGGAATGGCTCTTGAATGGTTCAAATTGGACCTCCAGATGATGGATCCTGTGCTCCATCCATGATTGACAGCTGTCAACATTTTAGGTGCTCGGCTGTGTTTGATGTGTTCAGCATTTGGCAGAAGCAGGGCTTCCAAAGTCTGATGCTTCTTGCTGTTAACATTTCAGTACCTAAGGTACATGCCATCCATTCACTCATCTATTGACATGAGGTTTTGGCATTGCCAACCTCTACCTAATATGAGCTCAGGTGAGCACATTTTGGTTAGCCAGAAGTCTCCTTTAGTTAGTACTCCCCCTATGTACAATTCAAGATCATGTATGTATTTGATCAGTTCAGATTTTCCTCCACTGGTGTCAAAATAATGGACTTGCTCATATTGGTGGAAATTCCCTTCAAACATTGCCACACATCTTTTCACAGCAAGTTGGCTTTGCTTCCCAAGTCCAAAATGGCAGTAATGATGTGATTGCCACATTTCACAAAGATCCAAAGAAGTGGTGTGCTGGGCTGTGCACTGTCAGTTATTTTAGTTTTGACATAATGTGATGTTGCTTGTGGCAGATTTGTCATGCTGGCCAACTTAGGCTTAATTTGATCAGCCAATAGGGAGCTGAGTTCACGTGAGTTTCCCAGGACCTCACCAGTTGTCAAACTGATCAGAGTGTGAAGTAGCTTACTTAACACTTCTCAAGCATCATGTGTTAGTGATAGTGGTGATCTCTGGAATTGGGCTGGCTTGTCAGGTTCAGGTATGACAGGCTGTGGCTTGCATGTGTCAGAGTTGGAATAACAAGGCTTATTAGGTGCATTGTTCCCATCCTCTTGTCTTCTCACTTGTCTCATATCATCTCTCATCTGGATGTTTCTGTCCTTATCCTTTGATGCAACTGCTTGTGTTGCCACTGGCATTGTCATCTGGGCCTTTGGGTGGGTGGTTGTTGTTACAACTACTGGGGAGGTAGATGGAACATGAAAAGTTCTAACATTGATGGGGCAAAGGGGTCTTTTGTTCAAGGGGATTCCTTGTGGTGGACAGTGTGCACTCAATAGTAGCATGAAGACTAGGGCTCTGAGAATCATCTAAGGATTTTAAAACAATAGAGGAAGTTCAAAGGTTCATTTGAGCAGAATGGTCACAGGATCTTGATGAGGAGGTTAGATGCAAGTTTTACAAGGTCTAACTTAAGATACATGAGTACAGACTAGAACCTAGATATATGTAGGTACAGAAAGGCACACGGACCATGCCTGTGTATGGTACAAAGACAACAAGAGAATGAGAGAGAACATTGGGGAACATTTGGTGAACCAATGAGAAAAAGAGGACATAGTATTGTATGATGTACAAGGCAATAACAAGAGAAAAAGGAAATGAAGTCACACAGGATCATAGTGTCCAAGAAGTGAACAATTGTAACAGTTGTAGGCATTGGCTCATTGCCATATGCTCATGGTATGTTCTCTTTATTCCCTGTTCTTTGCTGACTTTCTTCTACAGGTCTCACAGCTGGTTTCAGCTCTCTCACAGTGCTGGTGTCATGCCTTGCGGTTCATGGTGGTCCAACTCACTCATGATGCATATTGGGGATGAGTACTACCATATTACAATTCTTCTTCACATTCATTTGACCCTTATCACTGCCAGCTAGCTCCCTAGGATTCTTTGTTGGAGGTACATAGACTCCATCCATCACTTGCCAGCAGGATTTTGTAGTGTCCTTGGGTGTGCATTCTGTGGCATAGGTATGGGTAGTTACCAGTGTTGTCTCACATTCTGTAGCATCTTTCCTTGAAATGTAGTCTTCATTGTCATCTGAATAGTACTTGATTTCGGTTTTACCATGGTTGCATGTCTCTGGTACTACATATATAGTATGAGGAACTACATGACTTATGAAAGCTATGCATGGTAACCAAATTGCTTGCATACTGATTTACATTGTCATGTTTGATCTGCTGATAAGCTTCAATAAAGGTTTGGTTAGGTCACCTAGATAGTGATCTGTCTGATCCTGGCAATGCTAGGTGATTCTTTGCATTGTAGACTAGCTGCTTGTTAGCTAGTAATTCACAAATCTCGGGGCAATTCCTGAGTGTATGATCTGTTGATCCACATCCCACACATGCTGAACAGGGGGATAGTCTTGGATGATTCTGACTGTTGTTCCCTTGGTGGTTAGGGATACTTTGGTTATGTTCTTGAACATTCCAGCTAGGCTTCTTGCTGCTCCTAGGCTTAGCAAATACTTGTTCGATGATTGGGCTTATTGTCAGAGCTTTGAAGTATGCCATGGCATATGTTGGCTCATGAATACTCAGCCTGCTCATCTTGTTCATCAGCTCATCAACTGTATTCTCCTTGTAGGACTTCCTAGCCTAGGAACTTGGTCACTTGGGCTCTGGCTTGACTTGGTGGTGATCTGGGAAAAGAGATCTTGCTTTCTTGTTGGTAGCCTTGCATTTGTGCTTATAGTCTTTGTCATTTGTGTCAGACCCTGGGTCACTACAATATCCAGAGTTGTCAGGGTCATCTGACTCTTTCCAGTCACTTTCTAGCTTATTATATTTGGAGCTAGAGTACATCTGCTTCAACTGCTTGGTATCAAAGCACTGGCAATAAACCAGGGTTTGCATAACAGAATTAATGTCCTCAATAGGAAAGGGTTGAAATATGTCTTAATCAGCATTCCCAGCTAGTAAAAGGGTTTCAATCTTGTCTTTCATAGACTTGGACAATCTCATCCAAAGGTAGATCTGATATTCTGTTTCACTGATGATTTGCTCATTCTTGAGCCATTGTGTGATCTATGTGAACTTGCAATGATAGTCTCTCCAATCAGTGAGTAAAGTGATGAGTTTCTTTGCACTTTGGCATATGAAGTACAATAGGTCTCCTAGGTTATAGTGGGTGTCTTCTCACTTCACATCATAGTGATCAAGTAAGCATGGCTTCAAGGCATCCCAATCACTGGTGCAAAAGGCTTTTTGTATAGTGATGAATTGAGTAACTAAGTTGCTGCAGTATATAGTGATCTGTTGGCACTTCTCTTCCTCTGAGGAGATATGGCATTGGCTCAAGAGTCTTTCATAGTAACAAAGGAAGGCTTTGATCTTCCTATAATCACCCTTGAAGGTCTCTGAAGCATCACGGGATTGTGGTCCAGGTAAGTAGTGGTGAGTGGTGTTAGTCATAGTGGATAGTTGATTTGGGTAGTAAGAGTGTAGTGATAGGAGGTAATGTGGTTGTCACAAGCTTGTTGTGATTTAGATGTTAAGCCTACCCCTCATGGTGGACTCCAGTTGTCATTTCTTAGAAATTAGATCAATAGATGCTAGGTGAATCTACTATATCCAATCCTCCAGACCCAATCTGATTATAAGCTGATGCTAGGACAACTCTAATAATCAGATCAAACACTAGACAAAGGAAAAGATCTTGCTAATGAATGAGTTAGTAACTTAACCAATAGGCACTCTGGTTGTTCTTTCCTAAGTCAGACTCAAGGAATAGGGTTGGATTTCCTAGCTGTGTTAGTTCTATCTATTCTTAGATACAGAAATGGCAACAATCAATAGAGGTTGGCTACCAAAAGTGCTGATTTAGGTTAGCAAACTTGGTTTGCAAGAGGTTGTTTCCCTATTTGCTGAAAGGGAAAACAGGATGTGGCTGTGCTGTGCAGCTGTGAAAGTAGCTTGATGGGTAAGCTAATTTCTGAGATAGTGGGCATGAGATAGTTTTGTCTTGTTGACAAGTTATACTCCTTACAATGATTAGCTAGAGAAAAGATGAATTGGGCTTTTGCTAATGATGTAGCAAGTAAGCTCTGGTGGGTCAAGTGTGGGAATATTACCCAAAGGGTCACTCAGTTCACATGCAATATGGGAGTACTGGAGTGCAAGAACTGTGTATGAGGATAAGCAAACTAGGTACTTAGGTATTCTTAGACTAGATTTGTCTAAGTTACAATGTCAAATGATATGACCACCTAAATGGCTGTGCAGCTTATGTAAGGATAAGTCTTTCTGCCTAAGTGACTTTCCTTTAAAATTGGATAGTTTTCTGCATAATGATATCTAAAATGAGACTTCTCTTCAGATGCCTGAAGATCTGACTTTTTTTCCTTTGTGGTCAATTCTGCACTCCTTATATACATAGGGATAGTGGCTATGTTGGGCTATGCAAATCCTTCCAGGCTCTGCTGAGCTTCTTGTGCCATTGGTGCTTTTCTCATGGAAATGCAAGGCAATGCTAGAGTATTAATGCCATTGGTTGTAACGACCTAGACTTCTTGAGTCATAATGCTTGAGGGCAAGACAACAACAAATTCAACCAGTGTTCAAGACTTCAAAGCTAATTGTCAAGCTTGAAGCAAGTAGATGAGAGTAGAAGGAGAGCAGTACCCATAATTCACACTCAAGCCTAGAGTGAGAGGTAAACAAATGGATAAGACTAAGGAATACGGTGAAGTACATGGGTTTTACTGTAGGGTTTTGTGCACAGACCAAGCTATGAACTTCCTTTAGAAGGTGAGTAATGCTGCATATGCTGCTATGTGCAGTCAATGCTGTGAAGATGGATACAGTAACAAGAAAGTGGAGCCATACTTAGTCCAATGGAAAAAAGAGGAAGAATCATACAATGAAAGGACCAATAGGATGAGAAGAAAATGAAAGAAATCATAACATTGGTCAGCTATTTTTATTGCTATGCATGGCTGTGCATGGCTGTGCATCTTTCCTCTTTTCATTGGATGGCAGCTTGAAGGCAGTGCATGGCTGTGCTTGCACAGGTATGTGGCTATGCATCTCCATAGAAATCTTGGCTATGTCCACCAAAACAACTGACTCAGTTTGAACCAAGTTGAATCAAGAGTGAACTGGTTATTGTGAGGTGGTTTGCCTCACCTGCTCAATGCTATGCTTGAGTGGCAATTGGGCAGCACTCTAAGCAATACAATGAATAGGTGTTTAGTACTATATAGCCTTAGATTAGTGCTAACCACAAGATTAGTGTAGTTAAGTAAGATAACAATATACATAGTATCAATGGATGAAGATTCATTGATGTCTCAATGGAAAAAATATGGAAAAATCTGGGAAATTGGGGGTAATTAGATCACATTAGGAGTTACTTGTCCCTGTATTATCAAGAAGATTGAACAGTTGGTTCATTGGGAAATTTGGATTCTTCATGACTTCCACAAGTATTTCATTGTGTGCAGGTCACTGGGAATCTGCTGCTTCATTTGGAAGCATCTCCTTATTGTCCACCACATCTTAAATGCCTATAGAATGTCAACATGATGGCATCTCCAAAGAAGTTTGTCCTTTCTGCACTGGATGCAACCATAGTTGGACACAAATGTACCTTCAATGGTTGTATCCCACATGAGAAAAAGGTACAAAAGATCTGTGATTGGCCAAAATGCCAGAACCTCACACAGGTCTGCAGCTTTCTTGGTGTATGCAGAGTTCTCCACATTTTCATTAAAGATTTTGCTTCCATTGCTCATCTACTGGTCAATCTGACATGAAGAGGAACTCCTTTCAAATGGGAGAAGCCTTAGCAGGTGGCCATGCAGTGTCTCAAGGACACAATTTGTTATTCCCCCACTATATACCACTATCTGAATTGTAAGTCTGGATAGGAAGTCATTCTGGCCATTAATACATCCATGATCACAGTTGCATTCATACTACCATAGGAAGGGGATGACAGTAAATGGTATCCAAATTGGTTCTGTTCATTGTGCTTGACCAAAATCAAGAGTTATTACTCCTAGGCCAAGCTCAAGCTTTATGGATTGTTCTGTGCTCTTTGAGTGGTCTGGATTTTTATCTTTGGAGTTTCCAATTTCACAGTGGAGATGGATGCTAAATATGTCAAGGGTATAATTAATAACCTGGATTTCCAGCCTAATATAACCATTAATTGATAGATCATAAGCATTCTCCTGTTTAACTTTGATCTCATTCACATCCATCATACCAGAATGGATGGTTTATCTAGACATCCACCATCTGAGAATGCACCACCTGAGGACAATGACTTCAAGGATTGGTTAGACAATGCCTATTCCTTCTCTGTTACTCTAATGAATAATTGATTCCCTCTTCCTGATGGCATAACTAACACCTCCAGATGCTTGTACTCATCATGCCCATCATCTGTATTTATTTCATCCAATCCAGATCCAGTTCCTACAAATCCAGAGATACCTCATTTACTAAAAGTGCTTGCCAAGGAAGTCTTGATTGACTGGATCTGGGAATTTCTCATATCATGCATCTCTAGTAATAGGACAACAACTCATGTTTCATGAGGACATGACCTCTGCTTTTGGATTGGGATATGATCTGCTTCCAAAAGTTGCTAATGGGGAACATAAGATGAAGGCAAGGCCACCAAGAATAGCTGATGAGTGCCCCAGAGATGGATGAAAAGATTATATTACATAGAAAGATTGCACCCTATTGTGCAACCAGTAGTTTCCCTGGTTCACCTTGGACAGAAGGATGGATTAGGAAGGTACCATGATTGTGGTTGCCTCCTGTCTGACACAATATAATCATGATGTCACAATCATATTGATCATCATCTGGATGTGAGTTCAATCTGTTTGCAAGCCACACCAATGTGGCAGTCAAGTTGAGGGCCTTTATCTTGTATTTGAGTGAAGGATGGGTACTATTTTGCAATGGTAGTGTCTGCATGGTGGATATCATGTAAATCTGTTACCATTGCATAGTATGCACACAGTATAAGTGACATCAATTGGATATATGTTATGTTCTTGCATACCACAAATCCATAGCAGGAAATCAGCAGTATATATTCTAACAAAACATCTGGAAAGCCAAGCATTGAATTAATTGAAAAAATCTGTTCTTCCACATAAGCAATGGTGATGTAGGGTGTGTTCCTACTTCATAGGTGCCATTGAAGTTTCTTACCCTTAGCTTTGTTGTAGCATAGGATGGAAACCAATTGATTGCCAGCTTAGGCATAAGGTGGCAGATGAAGGGGTAAAAACCACAGTCATAAATAGAAGACAACTGGTCTTTGGTCATCTATGCACACTCTTTTGTGGCTTGCATCAAGGCAGGAAAAAAAAGTCAAATATAGTATTGTCCATCAAATTGGCAATGCAGACATTTGGAACCTTGTGTGGTTGTATGGGCTGGCAAGGCTACCAAAATTAAGGCTTAGTAGAGGCCCGTTGGCAATACTTACTTTATTGATTGTGTTTTCATATGCACTTTAATATGCAAGCTCTTGGTGAGTGCCATTGTTGCATGGAAAGTCTGGTATATGTAGATACAGGTCTTGTGTGACAGGAAGCTCATCCATGAAGAAGATAAGAATGTCAAAGTCCCAGGAAATGTCCAATCAATAAAGTTGGTAAAAGATGATTACAAAGAGGTTCTATGATGTGGCCCCCTATATGGTTAGCATGAGAATAGTATATTGTGGAGAAAGATCAGGCTGCAAAATAACTCCCCAAGGATATTATATTCCATGAGGCTGTCCTTTATTTGACAGAGATCATTCAATCTGATCTGAAAGAGTTGCAGTTTTTTGCCAGTGCCAATAACCATAAAGAGGTAAATGTATGAATCTTGGATGGCAAACAATACATAGACTTGGCAAAGCATTTTGGTGAATCAAGAGAGTCAATTCCTCACTGCTTGCTAAGCTGAGTGGTGCTTGCATATACAGATAGTATTAAGACTGGTTGAACTTCAGGTCTAACTCCAGAACTGCAGAATGCTAAAGTGTAATTGGGACTTGGTTTTACCATATGTAGTGTGCCCCTGTCAGAGTTGGTCTCAGATTTTGAAAGAGCAGAGGTATGGATGTCCAGAGGGGCAAGACCTAAGTCCAAAGGGGACTAAGTCTGTGAGTGGACAAAGAGAAAGTGAGAAGTCCTCAACACTTTGGACAGAGAGGAATTGGTAATAGCTGATATTTGAACTAAGATTACATGGCTTGGTATGGAGGGTTTATCTACAGAGTGCAGACATTACATTAGTAACAGAGTTGTTGTAAAGAGTAAGTGATTAGTGAAATGGAAGTCAGAGTGGTGAAAGGCCAGAGCTGTGCTCCTAAGTGAAGCACAGGTTCAAAGGTATGTTAGAGCAGAAACTGGTACTAAAATGGAACAAGGATAAATAAGGAGGAATGGAGACAAACATAAGTAAGATGGATATACAAATCTGGAATTGAAAAAATAGACTATAAGATGAAATGGCCTGGAGTTCATGTTGTTGAGTCCAGAGTTGAGCCCAGAGTATTGGAGTTGGACTTGTTGAGATTATGGGATATGACAGATAGTTAGGCAATATGTACCACCTTCATTGACAGTCACAGTCAAGCACCAATGCCCTTGATGACAAGGGTAACAGCTTATATTTGGAATGCAGTATCCTTCACAAGAACATGCCCAATGACTTCAAAAGCACTGCAGCTTGATTATAGAAGAAAACACCACTGCAATACCTTGCACTGCCACTATGTTACTCCCTTTTGCTGGTGTGCTGCCTTTGAGAGCTGCAAATGGTTCATTTTCACCTGTTAGTGGCTGCTATGGGCTTATAATGAATTTATCCAGGCTAATTGAGTCATTATTATCATGTTTCACATCAGTGGCCAACAACATGACAGAAGCATAAATACATACATTACTCATCATCATCCTTCAATGCAGTCTAATCCTTTGACCTGCTGTGTTTTGAGACAGGGATCAAGTTCTCACATTCATTGAGATCATTGCTTGATCTGATGCATGGCAGGGATGTTCCAAGTGTGATGTTCATAGAGATGTTTGGTTATGAAAGCAATAGTGATGCATCAGATGGAAGTACATCCAAATTAAGGACTAGTACCAGGTTAGAATAACCTCATTCCACTTGCCAGAGACATTTATGATATTAAAAGTATGTTAAGCTCTTGGCTAGGATGTGTATAATGACATTTGGTGACTAGTGATGTAAGAAAGATAATCAGTGTGGGAAGCAAGTATTACTTGTTCCAGGGGTTCTGAAAAGGATAGAAGAGAGAGGGTTTGTTCCAAACCTATCTCAAGCATGGGCAAGAGAATCCAGAGTGCGGGAAACACAGAAATGGAAGTCCAGAATGGAAACAGATAACACATAAATGGATCCAGAAATGGACACAGAAACAGATGGGAAAGATGAAGGAAAAGGGGAAGGGAAATAACTTGGAGACAATCCTGCACATAGGCAGGTGACCTTCAGATTGCAAGAAGATGATTTATTCCTAGCTAGACAAGCTCTTTAAGTAGAATGTAGCTATTGGAAATGCTACATGAAAACTTCCAGGGACCCTGTCATCCCTGTCAGATGCGAAGGAAAATAAAGAGGGCTGCCTCTATGGTACGGCAGTGATAGCAGCACAAGCCTAGAGCCCCAGTGTGCGATGTCCGAAGTGATATAAACAATGGTGTAACGACCTAGACTTAGAGTCGTAACGCTCGAGGGCAAGACAGCAAATCGACCAATGTTCAAGGCTTCAAGACTAATCGTCAAGTCCGAAGCAAGTAGATGAGGATAGGGAGCGGTACCCTTAATTCGCACTCAAGCCTAAGGCGAGGATTGAACAAATGGATAAGACTGTCGTCGTAGGTATTTTACATGGGTTTAAATACTAGAGAGAGCTGCGCACAGACCGAGCTATGAACTACCTAACTTAGACATGCAATGCTGCGTGTATAGGTATGCACAGTTGAGGCTGTACGAGTAGAAAGGTGGAATCATACGGTCAGCCAATGAAAAGGAGAAGTGAAGTCATACGATATGTTAGCCAATGAGGATGATAAGAATTGATGAAATCATAACATTACCCCCCTCTTAGATCGAGTCGTCCCGACGAGACCTGATAAGCCTATCCAATCCATTTCCGGGTATGGATCGCCGTTAAAGACGACTCGGCTTACCAGTTCCCCCACTGACCCTGATTCTGGCCATTAGCAGGCACTTCGTTGGTGATGTCCCATTGGTCGTTTTCCCAGTCAGCAGCGGGGCATTTTATCAATTTACCCCACCTTTGTTGGACGCCAATGGCATTCCACTCAGCAGATACGATGGTGGAGAAGGTGAAGACATGGAATGGTCCGAGGGAGAGGGAAACGACGATGGGTGTGTTTTGACGAGCTGCTTCTTGGACGACGGAGGAGGCGCAGTCGAGGACGGCATGGGAAATGACGTAAATGAGGAAGGCGAAAAAGGCGGAGGTGGCACAGAGGAAGAATACGATGATGAGGGACATGGTTGAAGGATGAAAACACTGGGGAAGTCGAGGGAGTAAGAGGGGATTTATATACTTCCTTCAAAGTCCAAACACGTGGCATGGAAGCGTGTTGTGGTATCTATTGAGTAATCATGGAAGAGGGCAGTGAAGTCGGAAAAGGAAATTCCTCGGATCTTCCTGGGTGAAGACGGATTTTCTTTATGGAATTTAGTAATTGCTTTATCCGCGTTGGTCAGATTGGCCAACAGTTCCCAGGTTCGATCCGTTTCATCCCAACCTTTCCAATGGACAAGATATTGAAGTTGTCGTCCTTTTATTCGTGATGCCACTATTTTTTCGACTTCGTATTCTTCGTATCCTTCTTCTGTGATCACGACTGGATCAGGGCGTAGGGCTGGTTGTCCTTCTAGAACCTCTCGATAAGGTTTGACTCAGGAAACATTGACCGTCGGATGGATGTGGATAGATTTGGGGAGGCGTAAGGTGACTGCATTTGGTAGGACCTTCGTGATAGTGTAAGGTCCGATCCATTTTTGGGTCAATTTCCGTGCGGTGTATGGGAGTTTGAGATGTTCCGTGGATAACCATACCTGGTTGCCGATCGCATAATCCGGTGCTTCGCTTCTTTTTTGCTCCGCGGAATGTTTCATTCTTTTTTGGGATACCTCGAGGGCTTCCTTAATTTCCGCGTGAGCTTCTCCTGCCTCTTTGCCAAATTCTCCAGCAGCATTCTTGGCATTTCCTTCGAAACCTAGACGGGGATGATAATTTCAGGTGATAGCGAAAGGAATAGTACCGGTGGCGGAAGTAAGGGCGTTATTGTGCTGGAATTGGGCTAATTTGATCCATTCGGCCCAATTTTCTTGCTTTTTTGCTACGTAAGCATGGAGGTATTGTTCTAGATCTCGATTGATCCTTTCGGTTTGCCCATCGGTTTGAGGGTGATATGCCGTGGAGAGCCGTTGCTCGATCCCAAGGAGTTTACAAAGTTCGGAAGTGAAATCTGAAATAAATTGTGGCCCGCGATCTGAAACTATAGTACGAGGAAGTCCATGAATACACCAAACATTATCCCTGAAGATACGGGCTAAGTCTTTAGAAGATGTGGTTTTAACGCATGGGACAAAAACTACTTCCTTAGAAAACCTGTCCACGACAACACAAATCGAGTCATATGAAGATGAAAGAGGAAGTCCAGTAATGAAATCAACAGATATATCTTCCCATGGGTGTTCGGGGATTGGGAGAGGTAAAAGTTTTCCTGCCGGTTCCTTTTGCTTACCCTTCGTGAGGGCGCACGTCTGACAGGAATCTATGTAAAGTTTGGCATCTTTAGTAATGCTGGGCCATGTGAAATAACGAGAGAGAAGATGTATGGTGCGTGCCTGACCGGGGTGGCCGGCAATAGGAGTGTCATGACAGATGTTTAGAAGTTTCGTGCGAAGTGAAGGGGGAACAAAGGTTTTTCCGGAGTTATTTTTGAATGTGTTTTCCTCATCATTGAAGGTAAAACCTTCTACACCCCCTGAGATTTTTTGTGATTTGGAGATTAGTTCGTCGTAAAAGGAAGATGATAAGGAAATATTGTTTGTTTCCGTTATTTCTGGAAATATGGTGATATTAGTATTGTGATCCGTAATCACATCACCGTGATCTGGTCTTCTTGATAGAGCATCCGCTCGACCGTTTGTTGTTCCAGGTTTATAGCACATTTTATAATTGAACTCCTGAAGGAGTGCGTGCCATCGCGCTTGCCTGGGGGATAAGGTTTGCGGCTTTCGCCAGTATTCCAGATTTTTGTGATCCGTCCAGATCTCGAAAGAAACTCTTCCAATAAGGTAATGGCGCCATTCTTTGAGGGCTCGAATGACCGCCAAGAGTTCTTTGTCATAGATCGGATAATTCCGTTCTGCACTGTCAAAGGAATGAGAGATAAATGCTGTTGGTCACCACAGACCGTCTTCTCCTTTTACAGATAAAACCCCTCCTGTTGCGATGTCACTGGCATCCATCTCTACTCTCATTTCTTTGTCTTGATCAGGGTATGTGAGGAGCGGTGCCTTGGTAAAACATTCTTTAAGGTCATTGAATGCCTTTTCCTGTTTTAGTCCCCATTCGAAGGGCATGTCCTTTTTGGTGAGATCGTTTAAGGGTCTAGCAATGTTAGCAAAGTTAGCGATAAAACATCGGTAATAATTGCAAAGGCCAAGAAAGCCTTGCACTTGTTTGAGTCTGGTTGGAGTTGGCCAATCAAGGACTCCTGCCACTTTGGATTTTTGCATTTCAACGCCTTCTTTTGATACGACCATTCTGAGAAAGTCCACCTTTTTTTGCTCGAAGTGGCATTTTTCAGGTTTGACGTAAAGATCGTTTTCTCGTAAGCGTTGAAGGACCTCTTTGACGATTCTTCGGTGTTCTTCCGTTGGCCTTCCTTTGGTAAAAATATTACAGTCGTCCATGAAGATGATGACGACCGTGTACATGTCATTGAAGACGTCGTTCATCATCTGTTGGAATGTAGACGGTGAGTTAGTCATCCCAAAGTACATTACCAGCGGTTCATAAGATCCGAGAGGAGTGACAAAAGCTCCTTTCCATTCGTCGCCCTCTTTGATTCGAATATTGTTGTATCCCCATCGGAGATCCATAGTGGTGAAGAGATCGGCTCCTCTAAGTCGATCTATGAGCTGAGGGATTAGTGGTAAAGGGTAAGCGTTTTTGATGGTTCCGTCATTGAGATATCGGTAATCAATGACCATTCGTTTTTTACCATCTTTCTTTGGAATAAAGAATACGGGTGACGTCTGAGGGGACTTAGAGGGTTGGATGTAACCTTTCTTGAGTTCTTTCTCGATGAATGTTCTGACTTCTTCCATATCGGGATCGGATAATGGAATAATTCTCCCTTTTCTTGGTTTGAAGTCGGATTTAAGATCAATGGTGTGATCCCAAGGTTTCCTTATTGGCATTCGTTCCGATTCATTCTGTGAAAAGATGTCAAGATAGTCATGATACTGAACAGGTACTTTTTCCTTGAGTCCTTCTTCAATGGCTCATTGAAATACAGAGGCTGGTAACCAATCCCTTTGTCGGAACTTGCATTGATTGGTGCATCTAGAAAACGTTAGTTCTCTTTTTACCCAATCGACTATTGGATTGTGGCGTTCTAGCCAATCGTATCCTATAAAAAGTGAATGTGTTCCCAAAACTGTAACATAAAAGTCTGCATATTCGGAATGTCCTTGGACGTCAAATAAGATTGTGACCTGATGTGTGATTCTTCCTATTGCTCCTTCGGAGCCATCCGCATTAGTCACTATGATCGGTGTCGTTAGTTTGTCCAAAACAAGGTTGTGATATCTGCAAAAGTCCAGATCGATAAAGGAATTAGAAGCTCCCGAATCAAGTAAAGCATATAAATCTGCCGATTTCCATCCATTGGTGGTTTTGAATCAGAGACTGGTTTTGAGAGTGAATTGTTTTTTCGTGTCGAGGGATTGTGACGATATTTCTGTGGAGCAGTTAGTCATAGGGGAATTAAGCACGTCTTTGGACGCCGCGCTTTCACTGAAAGACGCCCCGAAAATAGAGCCTATCGTGCATACAGGAAAATCGTCATCAGTATACTCTTCGAGATCATGAACACCCTCTTCGTTCAAGATCATTGGCCTTTTAAAGCCTCTTTCTGCTTAGCCTCAACCGCGAGCTTGTCTCGCCAGTAAGCCTCAGCTTCAGCCGTTACATAAGCGGCATTGTGGGAGGCGTACCCTCCTCCTGCTGCCGGTTGCGGCTGTGCCGGTGCAAGTTCCGAAGATCTCACATTCGCCTTCTTCGGCTTTTTGCAGTTTCGGGCGATATGCCCTACTTCTCCGCAGTTGTAGCATGTACGGGTATCACTGGCGTACTGCATGCCTATTTCCATGGGGGCTCCGCAGCTTGGCTGTAAACCTGTGGAAGTGAACCGTGGTTGGCTCTGTCCTTGCTGACCCTAAGAAGGACGGTATTGTCCTCGGTAAGGTTTTGTGGATTGAGCCGTTCTAGCCGCTCCTCGTTCCTCATGAATCCTTTCCAACATCTTTCCATAGTTATCGTATTGTTTATAAAGATCCTCGTAGTCATCATCGTCGATTTCGCAATGAAGGGAAACTTGCTGGTACGTGGTAAACCTGACCGCCTGTTTGAGCAGATGCACTGCTTCTCCTTCAGAGACCTTTGCTTCTCGTTTGAGTATATCGAACTTCTGGAGAAAGTCCGAGGTAAGCATCGATCCTTGTCGGAGGGCTTTCAGTTCCTGATACGACTGGTATTCGAGAGTCGTAATCTGGAAGAAGTCGGTAATTTCTTTCTGGAAATCAGGCCATGTGGGCCAAGCATCGTCTCCTATAAGATCGTTGGAATCTTTCTTCTTTTTTATCTCTAGATCGAGATACTTTTCCATCGTCAGTTGGGCGAAGGGTTCGGCTTTTCCTTTGAGGCGGAGTAGGACCGCCATTGCCAACACCTTGTCAGACTTCCAATTCTGAGCCGACACCCAGAGGTGTATCTTTGTCCACCATAGACGGAATTTCTTTTTGTCACCGTCCCATTTCCCAGGATCCGCGATCTTCTTGACCGTTTCTTCTTCTTTCTTTGCGTTCTCCTTGAGAGCGTCAACCAGCGCATCTCGGAGGTCATCCATGTTGAAGGGGTTCGACATCGTTGCTTACTACTAAGTATCTTCCAACCTAGTTCTGGGCAAGTCTTCTGATGTATCATATCGAGGTGGCGAATATCGATTCTTCGCGAGTAGTGTAAATCTTCTGAGGCAACGTCTTGCGCTCAAGTAGGTAGTCTTATCCAAGTGTAACGACCTAGACTTAGAGTCGTAACGCTTGAGGGCAAGACAGCAAATCGACCAATGTTCAAGGCTTCAAGACTAATCGTCAAGTCCAAAGCAAGTAGATGAGGATAGGGAGCGGTACCCTTAATTCACACTCAAGCCTAAGGCGAGGATTGAACAAATGGATAAGACTGTCGTCGTAGGTATTTTACATGGGTGAGAGGGCTGCGCACAGACCAAGCTATGAACTACCTAACTTAGACATGCAATGCTGCGTGTATAGGTATGCACAGTTGAGGCTGTACGAGTAGAAAGGTGGAATCATACGGTCAGCCAATGGAAAGGAGAAGTGAAGTCATACGATATGTTAGCCAATGAGGATGATAAGAATTGATGAAATCGTAACAAATGGCAGCAAGTCTGGACGACCTGGACACAGAAGCATGGAACAGAAACTATCCAGACTGACACAGATTGGACAGAATAGACATGGAATGACACAGATAGATGTGGGATGACAACCCAGAAACCTATGAAAGACAGGTTTTCAACCATAGAGAGTGATGAACTCCTACAGTGACATGCCATGTGTTGATGTTATCCTTCCCTTCTTCCATTGGCATATTCATTGCATATATTTACAAGACAAAAAATATTCAGATAAGAAGTGCATATAATCAAAGTCTAAAGATAACATAAATAAAGCAATACATAAATAAGTTTCATACCAGCAATTGTAGTGGATTCCAACTTTGCACATGCCACCTGGATTCATGCCTTATTAGCAATAATAATGAAATGCTAGAATTAGAGAGATACTAATGAATGGCTAGAGCAATTAGTATCATGTGAGATGATGAACCAGAATGAGTGCAAGGTTTGGCAGTCAAAGCCTGTTAGAACTATGCCAGAGATGAACTCCTATACAACTCCAGAACTCTGGAGTTTGTTAGAATCCTAGAGGACATTGGCCTCAGCTTATGTGGTGTGCCCTTGCTGATGTTTGTGTCCCAATATTTCAGAGTGGAGGTAGACAATGCAGAGATTAGGACAAGCAAAGTCCTAGAGAGGAGATGTGATCAAAGAAAAAGTTCAACAGTTCTAGTTGATATTCAAGCTAAGCTAATACATGACTATGAAGGAGTTTATATATGGAGTAGTGGACATTGCATTAGTAACAGTGCAACATAGCATGAGTAAGAAGATGAGTAAGAAAGATGGAACAGAATAGAGAACAAAGCCAAAGCTGTGCAAGCACAGGTTTCAAAGATGGCTAAGAAGTGAGGCTAGTACATAAAGAGAACAATAGAATGAGTCTAGAGGAATAGAAGTATATACAAAGCAAGAAAGCATTAGAGTTCAAGTCTATGAACACAGAGGTGAGGTCTGGAGATCCAGAATTGTGCAGGATATAACAAAGCCCTCATGTGCTTCTCAAGAAAGTGATTATATGTTGTTGAACCAATGACCTTGAAAATATTGCTCTCAAAGTCATCAAATTCTACCTGTGCTTTTTAAAGTGCTGCCTAGATGGCATCAGCATTGAACCATCTCTTGATATGAGCAAAAACAGCCTTGTGATGTTGATTTCAATTTGTATTAGAATTATAGAACTATGATGGGTAACTAAAGTGACATGCTGATTGATACAGAGTCTCATGGTATAGGAGTTCACTGCTTTCTATGGTTGCAGACACCTTTTCCACAGCTTTCTAGATTGTCATCCCACATCAATCTGTGTCCATCCATCCCAATCTGTGTCAGTCCATCTGTATCCATTCCATTTTTGTGTTATTCATCCATTTCTAGTCCTTTGGACCTACTTTTACTGTACCATTTGTGTTTGGACATCATGTGCCAAGGATCTAGGCCTGCACTGGTGTCATTGCCATATCATAGAGGCAGCCCTTTTTACCTTCCACCACTTCTGACAGGGATAACAGGCTCCTTGGAGGTTTTTATTAGTATTTCCAATACATGCTATATAGTCCAAGAACTTAAAAATCCTTGTCTTAGGAATGAATATACATCTTCTTGCAGTCTGAAGGTCTCCTGCCCATATACAGGATCATCTCCAAGTTGTTGTTATCTTTGTTGTCTTCTGCATCCATTTCTGGTTCCAGTTTCATATTATCTGCTTTTGTCCCTGGCATCCAATCTGTGTTTCCTTCAATTCAGACTCTCTTGCACTTGTTTAAGATAGGTTTGAGCAACCCATCTCTCTTTTTTACTTCTAAGAACCTCTGAGACAAGTCTTACTTGCTTTCCATTCACTTATTTTTGCTACAATGGGCACATGAACTAATTGACAGCTTACTGGCCTCCTGCATTGAATACCCTAGGAAAGGATAGGTGGATAGAATGGGATGACATTGAGGTGAATATAACAAAGGAGGAGCAATGCAAAGCACAATTAACAAATGGTCAATCACATGAGAACAATCACTCTAAAGGATAAAAACTGTTGACAACAGGTAGCTTGAAGGCTTTTAGGGAGTGACTTATTTATGTAACAAAGGAAACCAACATAGTAACACAAAAAGCTTTCTCCATTAGGCTGAACTCCATTTTTATTGCTAATGGCCCAGTTAAACATGTTTAGAAGTTCCCTTGTGTTAGGCCTAACTTCATTTATATCACTTTGGACCCAGCTGAACACATTTAGAAGGATGAAGCCCTTGTATTCAGTACATGTTTCCATCATAAAACATATCTCTGCATTCTTCTCAGGTTGTTCTTGACCATGAATGACTTGAAGCATAAATTGCTACCAATTTTCTCATATCCAATTTCTAACAATGGAGTGGATGATACCATGGCCAATGTATTTGTCCAACAGCCTAGTTGTGGTGCACCTCACACTCATGAACAGGTTACTTTCCAAATCCAGATACTGTTTTGTTTCCTGCTCCAGTGAACTCTGACTTGATCACCAATAGTGATATCCTTATCCAAACATATGATGATTACTTTTAACAGAAGTTTCACAGATCTGCAATCCAAAGCCCCGACATTCACAGCTGCCACAGTTCCTGACTTTCTAGTACCAATCTCCTTGTTTGTGACTATAAGCTTCAATCTAAGTGAATTTGCATAGCTGTAGCATGCAGAGGCAATGACATTCATTCATATGGAATAGACCAAGTAAATATACTCTCTCAACTGCTAAACATGGCCATTTATCAAATTTCACTTATCAACCTACTGGCCCAATATGGAGTGGAAGATTAGGTACAGCTATGCTGCCACCTTATGCTTATGGCATGGAATCATCTGATTCACAAGCATTTTGAACCAATATCATAGGAATCTTGAAAAATGGAACTGACTTGCCTATATAGTGCTTAGCAAGTATATTCAAAAGAGCATTGTTTTTTGAAAATTATAAGTACTTAGATTTACTCTCATATCCTGCTGATCATCTGGATACTAGTAGTTTGTGTTACCATCAGTGAATGGCCCAAGGTCATATCCACCAACATCACAACACAAGCATTTACATATGAAATAACAAGGATAGTACATATCATATTTCCTATCTTACTATCAACTCACCCACTCTATGGTTGTGGCATGATGCCCCATAAGAGTTTGTCAGCCACATTATTTATTTTTCACATGCTATTTTCAAATCCCAAACCCCCGTTCATTCCAACCTCATGTTTCACACATATGCCTATTTTTGGTTACCAAGAAAAAAAGAGACCAAAGGTTCAGTGTTTTCTTATGTATGAGGCCCTTCATTGGATTGGTGAAGAACAGGTGAAATGTTATTTAAATCAATTTAATTTATTATCTGATTATTACCAAATAGCTGCCCAAAATGGTGTACTGGTGATGTTTATAAGGCATGCTCTCATGACCATTATCCAAGTGTCTTTTTTTTGGGAATACATGAAGAACATTCTGATCAAAATGGGTTTTCCTACTTCTGTCCCTATTGCCACTTGAATATGGCATTGCTAGAGTTTTGCAGCACTTGTATGTGTAAGTTATAATCTCATAGAATACTGGAATTACTGACTGATTTGACATAGTGCATGATGTGCATTGATTTTCTCCTGATTTATGATAATAGAAAGACTGACAATAAATTCAGGCTAGAAACAACCAATCACATATCCTCTGCCATTATGACTCAGAGACACTCCACTCCACAATCTCAAATACCACTGTCAACCCCATGAAGGTGCAGCAATATCCAGTTGCCAGAGGCAGCTGAATCAGTGTCATTTCTAAAATGCTGTCAAAATGCCTTTCTTGTATTATTCTTGGTTGTTCAGTGGTCACCTCTCATGAAATACAGGCTAAAATATGCTATTGTGATCTGAAATTGGGATCCTTTACATGCAGTGCTCATCTCTGGACACCATAGTGACTGGCCTCATGCAAACTGGCAGGCTATCCTGTTACACAGCTTCAGATGATATTTCATCTCCCATGCTCTGATATCTTCCTTGCTGGTGTCCAATGCTTTGTCATTGGAAGTGCAAGCCTCATTACTAGGACATACCATTTGAAGCAAGCAATGCAGTCATGTTGGGGAGGTGATTCCTATTACCTTCATTCAATCTCCTACCTATCTGATCTCTGATTTTGATAAAGAGGCACATCCTTATTTGACCAAAGTTCAGTGTTTTGGCTGAATAAATACTAGTCTAAGCAATTGTGTTACTATTTCCATCATGACACTAAGTCTCAGTCTTTGTATAGACACTTTGATTTCATTTTGTATATAGTAGCTATCCATTATGAATAATTGTTGAAATAAACTAATCAATCAATCATCAATTCAAATTGCTGATCACATCCAATATTCTGTCCAGCTTAATTTCCCATGTTCAACTTGCTCAATATTGCACACTGAATGATGTCCAATAATGCTATAGCTTAGGCTAGCCAATTTGAGCAGGAAGCACAACTGGTGAGCACATGCTTGTCATTCTAGTCAACTCTTTCCATATTAATACTTATCAGCAACTCTGGTCATATCTGATGGGGTGAGAATTTGTGCATGGTTGCATAGATAGACCAGGAAGGCATCACTACTCTATCTCTCCTTTGCCTTGACAGCTTTGAAGGGGATGTTTCACATTGTAGAGGTATTCAAGGTTGGATCTAATGTGGATACTATGGCCTTTCAGCTGTGGTATGCTAGTGCAGGCCATAGCAGCACTAACAGATCTGAGGAAAATGGCGTGGGTAAGGGGCAGAGATTGGATTTGACTTAGTACATGAACAGGTGGGTGTCGAAAGGAGGGTCATTGATGGTGAAGTGGTACAGGAGAATGGTAATGTAACATGATTTCTCTATAAAACAACATAGATTATATGTAACTTTGTTGTCAAACAGATCAATACTTCCTGTTTAATGGTGTTGACCAGGTTTATTATAAAAACATGTTTATAACTATTCTTGTTGTAGTCTTGATTATCAATCTTATAAATGACTTGCAATGATCGGATTTGACAATATGATATTATTGATCAAACTCAGCAATCTGCTAGAGTTTGTCACTTTTGGTGATTTGATGGATTAAGTCATCTATGAAATATAGTATACATCCTTATGAAACATATAATTGCTTTTGATCCATTTTTCTGGGGATTTTATAGATAATCACTCAAGTCTAGCTGATACTTCATGTATTATAAAGCATAATGAGAGTCCATAAGATTCTGACATAGATTGACATTAGACTATAGTTGAAACAAGTGACAATTACATGTCACAACTTTGTAGATTGTTAGCATGCTTCATAGTGATATTTCCTACAACTTAGACATAGTATTACATATTTAATGATCTTGCATATCATATAAAATGTTATAACCAGCTTTACAACACAGATACATATGATTTTAACATACAGTTGATGCTCTTATGATACAAATGTCTATGAAAAAACAATTGGCCATGTCTAGCAATAAATTAGACTTGATCATACCTATAATTATAGGGGAAAATTGTCTGTAAGTAATAATAATAAATATTCGGATGGGATTGATAGGTCACAGAAGTTTTGGACATATTATAATGCATTTCAACACTCCCATAAAGTATATAGCATAAGCTAATCATCTACATATCAGGCTGTTACAAATGGTTATAAGCTAACATTTTCTAATGGTTGAATGGACTCCTATTGGTTTCCTGATGTGGCAGTTATGCTGGCACAGATGTTCAGCCTTGACTTGATAGCCACTGAACTTGCCTTGCTTATGGGTGAGCATCAACTTTCATATAGTTTAAATGCCTTTGGTGTGGGTGATGTTGTTGTCACCTTCTCAGAACATGCATGCACTCCATGTTGTCCTGCTGCCTATGTGTTTCACAAGGTCATTCACACTTTATGATGTTGCATGGAAGACACCTTGAGTTTACCAGATTTAACATTTTCTCTTCATGCATCAAAGGTATTTAAATGTAGGCTTATACATGACTGGCAGCAACATATGAGCATGCAGTTATACACCTTGATTGCCTGTGCAGTGTCCACCTAGTGCTTCAAGCAACCACACATTACTGAAATTAATCTCAATTCATTTGACCTTGCTTTATTGAAGGATAACCATTTACTCTTTATTTTCCATTACTTTTGACAAGGATGATAGGCCCCCTAGAAGTTTTCAGTAGTATTTCCAATACCATGCTATACAATCTCAGGACTTAAGAGACTTCATCTAGTGACAAATACATCTATCTTTTTGCAGTCTGAAGGTCTCCTGCCCATGTGTAGGATTGTCTCTGAGTTATCTTTCCCTTCATTTTCCTTTGTCTTCATTATCTTCTGCTTCTGCTTCTGCTTCT
>JBBPSU010000060.1:0-28865 GCA_038093755.1 Tylopilus microsporus | reverse complement strand
GGTCCGAACGTAACTTCAACAGTTTATTCCCAGTTTGTCGCTCAGCCCAGATGAGCCAGTCCTTCAACTTCTCGGTAGCATCCGACTTGCGTTTCAAGAACATGATGGAACCAAAGCCAGAGTAATCGTCCAAGAAGGTCATCATCCAGGTATTTTGTTCCCTAGAGCGAGTAGGAAACTCGCAAAGGTCGGTATGAACAATCTCCATGGAACGAGACGCTCGAGTCTCGGAGGGCGGGAAAGGGGTCTGCGTAGCTTTTCCTAAGAGACAGCCCTTACAAGGGGACCAATCAGCAGGTTGACGAAGAGAGGGGATACCATCCACATGTCGAAAAGCATGTTTTAGCGCGTTATGCGAGCAATGCCCGAATCGCATGTGCCAAAGAAGATAAGAAGTATCCCTCTGAAGGGTTTTACAGTCACGAGAGGTAGAAAGCGTATCCGCTTGGAACCAATGCAACCGGTCTAGAGCATGTCGCTTTCCAGCGGAAATGATCAGACGCCCTTTACTGTCCCAAAACTGAGTCTTATCAGTTATTTTACACGTGAAACCTTGGCTTGTTAGCGCGGTCACGGATAATAACCGATGGGAAACATGCTGTGCATACCAAACCCCTGAAAGGGATAAGGTGTGATACTCTTTTCCATTAAATATCCTCAAAAGAACCGTTCCCGGACCGTGAATGTCCATTACCTGATCGTTAGCTGTTCTGCAGCGTTCGACTTTATTTGCAATCTCGACGAAATCATCAAGGCAGGGAGTAAGGTGATGTGAACATCCCGAATCCACCAACCAAGAATTTTCTATGTCGATGTTGTCGTCAGTCACAGCATAGCAAGAACCATATCCATAATCATCGTAAGACAAATCGTAAGAGGCATCTACGTAACCAGTCTCTTCTTCATTTGGATTCGATTTCCATGAAGAGATGTAACGGCTATCGTACCCTCCTGTATACCGTGATCCTTGAGACTGCCGTGGTACGGTCTGCTAGATCAAGAAACCCTTCGCATCCCGATAAATCAAAGGTCCATCTGTAGGGAAGGTACTAGACGGACCTGGCTCGAAAGGACTGATCCTCGAGGCGAATGGACTTGCGACTTGGACCTTCGTCCATTGTCTCGTCCTCGCCCCAATCGAGCACTTCATCCTGTTCATAGTACTGGGCCTCCATCACGGCATCCTCCTGCGCAAGCAGGTGGTCCACGTGGGTGGTGGAGGTTACTTCCCCATCTTCCGTCATCACCACATCCGCAACATGAGTGGTGGGGAGCAAGTCCACAACGTTAGCCTTTGCTTTGCCCTTCCCTTTATTCTGCTGGGGCTTGGCATCTTTCTGTGCCTGTTTCTTATACTGTGGTTTTTGACCATTTGGACGAACATAGTCGTCCCGGTGCTCGGAGGTGGTATGACCACCTCCACCACATTTGGCACATTTCTCTTTTTTGCCATCACCCTTGGAGTTATTAGCTCCATTTCCAGAAGGCTGCTTTCTCTTCTTTTGTCCTTTATTGCCCTTGCCTTTTTGTCCGAAGACGAAGGCGGCATTTGAGGAAGAAGAGAAGAGGCGACCCTCCTCAGCATAAATCATGGGTACAATGTTGGTCATCGTAAAATCGGCAGCAGCCTTTGTGTGGACTGCAGTGGTGACAACACCAGAATATTCATCTGGCAGGGCATTGCACAAGATCATGGTGCGGAGATTTTGAGTTAAATCTATCCCCGTGGCCGTAAGTTCGGAGAACAAAGTCTCCAAACGACCAATCTGTGAACCCATCGTGACTTCGCTTGAAGCGATTGCACGCCAGTTGAGAATCTGGGAGAAGAGATGGAATTGACCGGTTGGGCCGGTCGGTGCGAATTGAAGCCGTATAGTGGCTAGGGTTCTGGAAGAGAGGGAAACATCGTTACCTCCATATTCTTGGACCACATGGATCCGGATAGCATCCGTGACATATAGGGATATAATCCCATTTGCCTGCATATCCGAATCCCTCCAGTCATCTTGTTGCGCGGCTTGAGCAGGTAAAGTATGCGTGCCGTTTGCAATTCTCCAGACTTTAAGAGTCATCAGGTAAGACCTGATGGTTTGTAGCCAGGTGGAGTAGTTCTCCTTGCCAGTCAAAATGATGACGTTCTTGGTAATACCAGATTCGGATTTAGACATAGCTATTTATAAAAGACCAAGTATTAGTTTAGGAACAATTGTTTTATCAGGAATATAAGGAGGTCCAAAAAGCCAAGAAACATAAGGTCCATATTGGTTCGAAACTTGTTGTTCCATTTCCAGAAAACGAAGATCTTCAAACCAATGATAATTTGGGATTGTAATCCCATCTATCACGGCTTGTTTGACATCGCATCTGCTATATGGAATAACGACCATCTTTTTATGAATACAATTTAAATCATTGAAAGATTAAAGGAAGCGTTCATCTGGAAGCATGTGGCTTCGCGGGATGTCTGTCGCGTAGAGGTCTCGAGCTAAGATTGGGAGAGGGAAGATGTCTGAGACGTCCTGTTCCATGAACTTTCCTAGCCCTTTTAGGGTTTGGAGCCATGGCGTCAGCTTTGGGCGACTCTTCTCGAGCTCGCCTCGCTGCCCTTTCATCCAGTAGAGAGTTGCGTAGTTCATACGCGACCACTCTTTCATCTTGGATGTCCCTTTTGAGGAAGAAGATCCTCTGCTCTAGATCAGCGACTTCCCGCCGGAGTGCAGTGTTCTCATTCGTCAGATCTCCGTTAGAGACCTCGAGTTCACTTAGAGCGTCTTGAAAACGCTCCTCTGCACTCCTGCAGATTTGGTTAGCTTCCTCGCGAACCAAAGGATTAATGAATCTAGTAAAACACCTCCTTCTTTCCTTATCCAGATTTCTGTTCCAACGGTGGGTTTGAGGAACATCATAGAATGTGTCCCATCGTCCCCATATATCATACGGCATGTCGTTAGGATCAATAAGATCCGCGACGTTGACCATTGGGTTTGGCCAAGCCATATGGCTATATTCATTGCCACTGGGAACCCACTCAAACCCCTCGCAATGCAAGAGATTCTCGTGTTCGTTGGCTCCCACGACAACGAAACCGTTACCTTCTAACATCGACGCTAGTGATTCTCCTTCATAAGATAATAACCCTATATAGCCATTCTCTCCTTGGGACCTTTCACTGACGTTCTCGAATATGTCCGATAAACGGACAATGGAAACTCTAGCCTTGCGGCCAGTTGTTCCTTCGTGTGCGTCAGGTCCCCGGATACCCTCCTTCTCTCTAATCCCCGCAAAGCGTTCACCAAGGGTGTCCGCTGTGATCCGAGCATGGGGTCTTGGTTCAACTTCTTCTGCGAGGATCTCGAGAAGACGTTGGCGGTGGAGTGTCTGGTCGGCGTAGTTGGACATACTCTGGAGGAGGAGGTAGTTAGCGACTGCTCCGATGTCAAACACCGGTTGAATCACCTCTCTTAGGCCTTGATCAAGTTCGTGGGCGTTAGCCCTTATGTGCCTAGGCACTTCTCGAACCTGATCTTCGGGTTCCTCCATTTGGTCAGCTCTCTGCATTCGACGTCTCCGTCGTCTGAGATGAGCTGCCAAATCCTGATTTTGGCATCTTTGCTCAGGACCGTTAGGTCTGAGATTGGCGCCCCCTTGAGCTCTTTGTCCCCTTAAGGGATGAGCATAGGGTGGAGGATCCGCTATTACTAGTCTTCGATCGTTGCCATGATCTCCATAAGGAGGTGGCTCAAAGAGTATATCATGGGTATCTAGATCTCTGCGACGTACCGTTAGAATTCGGTTTGGGTCGTTGAGTAAGAGGTTATTGGTTCCTGGTATAGGAATAACCTGATATCCCAAGGTATAAAGAGTGTTAGCGGTCCGTACTTGGATGCCAATCTGGCGTCCATTCGCGGAAGAAAGATGAAAAATGATGAAGACAAATGAATGTCCCATCAGTACCATACCGGCGGACATAGTCCACTCGGTAGCCCAAGTCCTCGTTAGAACGAAGACAAGGATGTTGAGCATGACCCATAAAGGACTCAGCCCTCCTAGTATGTTGAGCATGAAAGCAGGAAAAGGCATCGTGAAAACGTATGACTTATATATCCTTAGCAATCAGGGCTCATAACCTATTGAAACTGGACTATGGAATGTCCTTGTTCCAACAGCAGCAGCGCAGGATAATCAGTGGGAAGTACTCACTGATAAAACGTATAGAGGCAGAGAGGAGTTACTGTGGTAAGACGATCTGACTTGTAGGAGTGCAAGAGCGACTTAAGATTGTGGGACTGAGTCCCGCTCTTATATACTACAGGGTTTGTTTGTACCTATTGTGTACTATTACCCAGTATAGAGTATCCATGGAACACCATGGAACGTCGCAGAATGATTTATCATCATATGATGTCATGCGCAGCATGTGCTGACTGATCATCTTATCATATGAGTCATCATCATCATGTCATCCAATAGATAAGAGTCTAGACCTATGTCGTCATAGATAAGACGTTCTAGAGTCTAGACCTGCTTAGTCATCATGGATTTCAACAAGTGGCACAATCATTGATCATAGTATGATAAATGCACACCTTGACATACCTATCCCATATGTTAGTCTGAACTAGAGTGATCCCAGCACCATCCTTCTCCGAATACATGAATCTGGAAGCGTTCTTCAGACCGACAACAGCGAAATACTGATTCCGGATCTGTTCCGATCATTAGGATTAAATCCGAACTCATTACTAGTAGCTGTACAAAGTGGAGTCTCACCAGCATGTACCGCCTCTCACATGCGTCCGCAGTCTTAACTCCCCCCTTTATGGTCGTAAATTTGGCTGCCATATGGGATTCGGCCGCCGTCCATGTTGGTTTTTTATAGTTGGCACCATCGCCCTGTGGCTGTTCACCGAGAAAGTCGATCAGAGCTGTTGTTTCTGCATCAGTCCAGTGAGCGGCTTTCTTTCAAGGCTTTGAGCTTTGACTTCCCCCAAGAGGGTTGACAACAGGCCCCTGCGACCGCAATGACCAGCCAGACGTCGAGCTCGCTGATCTTGACATGGGGGTAGAGGGTAGGAGGGCGTTTGAGGGCTTTGGTTTGATGGGCAAGCGTATGGCTTGAATCCGGACAATCCCACAGTGGCAGTGAGTCACGCTGGCAGTCACACGTGACAGCACATGACACGAAACCGAAAGTTGGACTTCACATTTTCATTGCTCGAACATGACCTTACATATATATCTTTCTCCTTTTGTATTAGCTCCACCTCTTTCTTGCTTCTGAACCTGTGCATAGCTCCAGTTATCCTGACTCCAAACTCTGTCTTACTCATAGCTTTATTTATCTCCTTTTTACTCATGTGATGCTCTCCATTACTAATGTGATGTCCACATTCTGTATATATAGTTCTCCATACATAGTCTCTAGCTTTAGCTTCAATATTAACTTAGACATTATCCTCTGTCTTCTACACTCTGAATCTACTTGCTCCTCTGCAACCTACCAAGTCCTAGTGACTCTGATTGACCTCCAACCATCTTCTCTGAAATCCAAGGCACACAACCAAGCAAGGGGGCACAAGCTGAACCTGACACCTCATTCCAACCACAACTCTCAGGCTGGAGTTCTAGAGTTCATTGGAGGATAATTTACAGTCCTAACAGCAGGAAAAGTTCTACCTGTTGATAAAATCACGGTAATAGCATCAGCTAACTGTATAAGTGTAAATATATCTCAGAGAATTAATGAAATAAATTGCAGTTTAAAAACAAAAGTCCAGTAATTGCAAAGCTGAGCATATAATACATTATTGATCATGAAATTTCACTCAGAATATAATAACATGATTTCTCTATAAAACAACATAGATTATATATAACTTTGTTGTCAAACAGATCAATACTTCCTGTTTAATAGTGTTGACCAGGTTTTTATAAAAACATGTTTATAACTATTCTTGTTGTAGTCTTGATTATCAATCCTATAAATGACTCGCAATGATCTGATTTGACAATATGATATTATGGATCAAACTTGGCAATCTGCTAGAGCTTGTCACTTTTGGTGATTTGATGGATTAAGTCATCTATGAAATATAGTATAGATCCTTATGAAACATATAGTTGCTTTTGATCCATTTTTCTGGGGTTTTTATAGATAATCACCATGCTTGACTCAAGTCTAGCTAATACTTCATGCATTATAAAGCATAATGAGAATTCATAAGATTCTGACATAGATTTACATTAGACTATAGTTGAAACAAGTGACAATCACATATCACAACTTTGTAGATTGTTAGCATGCTTCATAGTGATATTTTCTACAACTTAAACATAGTATTACATATTTAATAATCTTGTATATTATATAAAATGTCATAACAAGCTTTGCAAGGCAGATACACATGATTTTAACATACATTTGATGCTCTTATGATACAAATGTCTATGAAAAAACAATTGGCCATGTCTAGCAATAAATTAGACTTGATCATACCTATAATTATAGAAGAAAATTGTCTGTAAGTAATAATAATAAATATTCTGATTGGATTGAGAGGCCATAGAAATCATCTGTATGGACTCCTGAAACAACTCCCACTGGCAGTGCCAAAGAAACCATGAGACTCCATCTCCATGGACTTCATCAAACAGCTTTCCCCTTCAGAAGGCTTCACCACCATCCTCATTGTCATCCACAGATTGTCTAAACAGGTGATCTTCATTCCTACCCATGATACAATCACCTCTGTTGAATTTGCCAAACCGTTCCTGATGCATGTATTCTCCAAGCATGGAGTTCCTGCCTATGTCATCTCTGATCAGGGCTCTGAGTTTGTGTTCCACTTCTTCCATTCTTTAGGTAAAGCTCTCAATATGTGCCTCCACTTCACCTCCAGTTATTACCCCAAGGGGGATGGCCAAATGAATCACACTAATCAGACCCTTGAGCAATACCTCTGGAAATACTGTAACTATCAACAGGACAACTGGTCTGAACTCCTTCCACTCACAGAATTCTACAACAATGTGCCTAGCACCACTATAGGCTTATTTCCATTTTTTGCCAACAAGGGCTATCATCCCAATTTCTCTCTCTATTCCGATTGTGATCTCACATCTTTCTCCACACAGTCCTACATCATGGACTTAGAACAACTCCATGAATTCTGTTATGATTTCTCCATTTTCTTTTCATCCTATTGGCTCACTCATCGTATGATTCTCTTTTCCTTTTCTCATTGGACTACATATGACTCCATTTCCTCATTACCATATCCATTCGTACAGCATTGACTGTGCATGGCTGCGTATGCAGCATCGCTCATCCTTACTAGGTAGTTCATAGCCTGGTCTGTGCACCTCTCATTCCAGTATTTAAAACCATGTATTTTACCGTATCCCTTAGTCTTATCCACTTGTTTTCCTCTCACCTTAGGCTTGAGTGTGAATTAAGGATACCGCTCTTCTCTTTATTTCCATCTACTCGCTTCAAGCTTAACAATTAGCTTTGAAGCCTTGAACACTGGTTGAATCTGTGTCTTGCCCTCGAGCGTCACAACTCTAAGTCTAGGTCATTACAAATTCCTCCAATCAAAAATGCTGGAAGCACAGAAATGCTATCAAGGACCAGCAGACATGATGTAGCCCTGCTCCAGACTTCAAAGTTGGAGATCAAGTGTTCCTTATGACAAAATATCTCTGGTCCACTTGACCACTCAAGAAATTATTGGAAAAATACCTAGGCCCTTTTAAAATCATTTCTAAACCTGGAACTCACTCTTTTATGTTACGATTATCAAACTCTATGTGCTCTGTACTCCTTGTCTTTCATGTCTCTTAGTTAGAACCTTCTGTTCCAAATACCATTCTGAATTGAGTCCAGCCTCTGCCACCCCTGGTCAAGGTTGATGGCAAACCAGAGTACAAAATCATGGAGATCCTAGACTCCAAGATCAATTGGAAAAGACATCATTGTCAACTCTTGTACCTGGTCTGTTGTCTTGGTTACAAAGGAACAGATGATGAAACTTCATGGCTACTAGCTACAGAAATGCAAAGGATCTCAACTTGGACTTCCATCAGAAGTACCCACACAGGCCCAGATCACTTCCCTCCTAGTGTTAGACCATTTCCGATGTTCCTTTTATTTTTCTCTGTTTGTTTTTATTATTTTCACTCTGTATTATGACATAATGATCATGACATTAAAACAAAGGATAAGAAAACATTACAAAAAGAAAAAAGAAACTACTATTACCATTACCTACTCCACTACTTCCTCCTCCACATCACTCTCCACATTCTCCATCTCCACCTCTGCTTCTACCTCTACCTCTACCTCCATTCCCATTTCCATCCTTCCCATTTCCCTTCTTCTCTGTTTGTACCTCTGCTACCTTTTTCTTTCTTCTCTCTCCTTCCTCACTTTCCTGACCTCCATCCTAAGGTCCAAGAACTCCTCTGCCACCTGCTGCGGGGACAGCACCACCATAAGGGCCCCTTGATCTGTTCAGGGCCCCATGACAACCCAGACACCAGGATCATGACCTCCACCTGCATCTTCTTGCATGGCACTGGAGCATTCTCCTCCTCCTCCTTTATTTCAGACTTTTCCTCCTGTGGCCTTTTGCATGGAATGTGTACCTTCATGCATAGAACACATGACTTCCCTTTCATTCCTGGGGGAGGTGGCACACCCCTGCTTTGCCCACCAAGCACATGTTAATGTCATCATCATCACCATCATAGACTTCCTGGGACACAAAGTATGACAAGGGCATGACACACAAGTCCTGCACTAAGTCCCATTAAGTCACCCACCTCTGTTTACCTCTGCCAGACCTCTGGTTCACATCTTGCATTAAAGATCTCCAAAACCTCACAGACAGCTTTGGACCTTGTTGGATTTACCTCCAGAGGACCCAGACTTGATAGCAGGGACATTTCTGCCATTTCAAATAGAGTCAAACAGTCTGGGTATGCCCAGACTATAAAGCTTTGTCCTCAAAACTTAAAATTGTTATGATTTCTTTCATTTCTCTCATCCTATTGGCTCACATATCATATGACTTTCTCCTCCTTTTCCATTGGACTTAGTATGACTCCACTTTTACCTCACCATATCCATCTTCACAGCATTGCTTGTCTTCAAAAGGTAGTTCATAGCCTGGTCTGTGCACGATATGCTACAGTATTTAAACCCATGTACATTACCGTATTCTGCAGTCTTATCCATTTGTTCTCTTCTCATCTTAGACTTGAGCCTGAATTAAGGGTACCACTCTATCATCCCTATCTACTTGCTTTAGGCTTGATGATTAGCCTTAAAAGCCTCGAACACTGGTTATTGTTGTTGTCTTGCCCTCGAGCGTCACAACTTAAGTCTAGGTTATTACAAAAATCATCTTTCAGTTTTCCATCTGAAGGTATCCTGCTCATGTCCAGGATTTTTCTTATCTTCATCAACAGTGCTGTTGCTGTTTGATTCTGGAATTCATGTTTCTGGCCTCTCTCTCATCCTCATGTCTCTGTCCAATTGGGCGTCCATGCACCTCGTCTTGGGCCATTTCCTACTCTCTTCTATGATATTTCCCACTGGTTTTATGCTCTCTTTTCATCATCTGCTCTCTGGACTCATATTTCCACACTTTCTCATGCATTGGAAACATCAGATCCCTTCATCAGTGCCTAGAAACATGGAGCATCATTCTCCTACTCATAGGAAACCACCCAAAATCCCTTAGGACAACTTTCCTTGCATCCGATGTAAGGAACTACCGTTCCTTATGGTTGTAGGACCTATCCTATGACCTTTACATGACTTCCCTATCATCATCACTCATGTCCTTAGTGATCCTATTCACCCGTGTCACGTCCATCCACTGTCCATCGTTGTCTGCTGGTCCACTCCTACAGGAATTGTCTGGAACATCCTGTCCTTTGTCTGCAATAGTCTGTGTTGCACCGGAATGTCATTTGAGGTTCATGACCACTTTATTCTATGACTTTGGACATCTTGGCTAGTTCCTTATGGTTTTCGACGTGTGAGGCACAAGGTACTTACACTCCATATGGTCCTGTCATACTATTTCAAATTGGTGTTGTTATGGCAGTTTGGAGTATGCTCCGGACTATAAACTGTTTGTCAGATGATTTGAATGCATCTTGCGCCCGTTAGCATTGATCACATTTCACTCATTGTCCTTTCATTCATCCTTATTGTCCTCATCGTTGTCCGCCATACTATCACATCTGCTACTATCATCTGTCACATCTGCATCTGTTCCGACCACAGTGGTCGCACCAGTCATCACTTTCTACACACCAGACGACCGTCGTCCATCTACCATCATTCACCTCTCCTTGTCCTCAAAGCCTTCCAAGTCCTTTTCCGTCCATCCCTCCTGGTTTTCTGAGGTCCAGACCTCCTTAGGACCCTCCGGACTCTTCTGTCTTTAGGTCTCCTCCTTCACCAACTCATCAAGAGTCTCTTTAGGGACGAACCTATCATTCCCTTAGATCATTTCTTTTGTTAAGGACCTAGTTGGACTTGTCCTTCAGGATCCCTTACTTCCTTTCAACTGGAGCCCACCGCAAGGGACTCTATGGAGTTGTCTAGAAGGACACTTCAACCTAATCCTCGATGCACAGAGCTCAAGCAGCTCCATGCACAGTTCTAGAAACTCAGTCTTTCCAAAGATTCTGATTTTTTGACACCTGTCACTCCTGACAGGGCATGTCACACATGGATAGGCACACCAGAATCCTTCGGAACGCCTCTGCTGATTTCAAATTCACCATTGCTAACATCCAGACAGTCACCTGTCAACTTGCCACATCTTCCTACTGTTCCTGAACAGCTTCCTGTGCTGCAGGAGCAAAACCCATCTGATCCTTTCAATCTCGACTCACTTCCGGTTCTGGGCAGATTTTTCCAGTCGTCACCCCGACAACCATATCTATCTGAGTCCCAACCATCCGGAATGGCAAATCCCCTGTGCAGCTTCCACACTATCTAGAGGATATAGATTTCCTTGGGGTTGCTGCCGGACTTACGGACAAAGAAAAAGTCAAAGCTGCTATCTGGTATGTGGACCTCAATGAAATGGAGGTCTGGGAAACCTTACTGTCCGCAACTGCTAATCCTGCCGACTGGGCAGCATTCATTGTGGCAGTCAAGCAGCTTCATCCGGGCTGCAAAGGTACCAACAAGTATTGCCAAGCTGACCTTCAGTATCTTGTAGAGGATTATAAGGCTAAGCCAATGTGAAGCCAAGAAGACCTAGGAGAGTACCAAAGAAAGTTCACAAAAGTGGCTTCTCATCTCCTGAATGCCCAGAAACTATCTGAGACCAAGAGGAATTCCTTGGAGGTTGGAGATAGGATCCACCACTGGCTTCTGATTGTGAAGCTGGACCTCCATCCGGATGATCCATATGCGATTGAGGACATGGTGGCAGCAGCTAAGTTTCTTCTAACTGGTTCCATGCTTTGTTCTCTCTATGCATCGACCCCGGTGGCACCAGATCCATCAACTGGTGTGCGATCCTATTGTCCCGCAAGGGCACCAGGAGTTGCAGCTGCAATGGCTACTCTGTCCGGAATTTCTTCCACAGCACCCATGAATCTGTCCATGACTGCCGTGCCCACAGCACCAAAGCATGAGGTTCATACACACATGCAAACCGGGCATTGTGCATTTTGTGATTTACCTGGACACTTCATTCCGGATTGTCCTCATGTCCAGGAGTACCTTGCTTCTGGAAAGGCACTCTGAGGTACCGACGGCCGATTATATCAGCCTGGCGGAAAGCGAATTCCTAGGATTCCTGGCTGTAAATGTCTTAAGGAGATGCTGGACTTCCTTCAGGGTTTGCAGTCCTCTAATGCTCCTGCTCCTGTCCGGAGTTCTTCTTCTATCCGTGATGTCCCTCTGCATATGACCGCAGGTATCCTATCATTATCCTATCCTACTGATGTGATCCTTGACATCGAACCTTCTGCCTTCTATATGACAGAAGACAAACCAGATTACACTCCACCTGCTTATGCTGACCCAGCTTTCCAACCTTACTTTGCAGAAGCCTGGGCTACCTTCAAAGCTGACAAGGCAATGAAGGACGGGTGAGGGAAGAGAGTCCGATTTGATGGCATTGAAGTTCCCTCTCGTAAATCTGGTCACCTGGACCCAAGATCGGCGACCATTATGGAGGAGATACTATCTCTGGAGCTTCAAAGAGCTTCCTCACCCTCTCTGAGTGCACCTGCATGTCCTCTGATGCCCCCTGTTGTTGTAGCCAAGTCTCCTTCGACGAGTGCACCCTTATCGCAATCCTCATCTATTCCTCCTAAACCTTCTAACGTATCCACAGCATTGGAAAGTGCTCCACTCTGTGCTTCTGTCACTAACCCCACTCTGTTCCCTGCTCCACAAGGGCAGTATAGATATTCCTTCCTGCTGGAAGATGAGTCTGCTCTGAGGAGAGTCCTGGATACAGTGTTGCAAACCAGCATACCTGTCCCAGTCAAGGACCTCTTCACAGTTGCGCTGGAGTTCTGGAAGCAATTCTGCGACCTCACTACCACTAAATGTGTACCATCTGCTAACTGTGTATAGGTCAACAAACTATCCAGCCATGATCCACACTTGATGGAATGTGAATGGGAACATTGTCCTGCATAAGGATGACAGTCTTATCGTTGCTCACCACAGCGTACCCCTCCATGCCATTGATGCATCGGTGCAAGGCACGGGACAGACGATCCGATGGGTCCTAGACTCCAGATCTGAGATTGTGGCCATGCCCAAATGGGTGTGGAAGGATCTCAGACTTCCTGTCTGCTCCGATCATATTATGCATTTATTATCCACTAACACCTCCATGGACCCAACCCTTGGTGTCCTAGAGAATCTTGAGCTTGACTTTGGTGCCGAAGTTGTTCATCTCCAGGTTCAGAGCCAAGGCAAATTTTGATCTTCTTCTTGGCCGTCCTTTCCATTGCCTTATGAGTGCTACTACAAATGACTTCCCTGACAGAGATCAGACCATTACCTTATGAGATCCAAACTCCAGAAAGGAGTATAAACTTCCTACCCATCCTTGGACTGAAGGGTGTCCATGATACTGTCATGGTCTCCATTGCCAGAACCATCAGGCAATCGTCGAAATGGGTTTTTAGGTGTCGATGATCCACCTAATGGTTGGGGAGATCCTACTCACTATGCTGGCTTTTCCACTTTCAAGTCCTGTTATCTGTTCCTACATCTGACCATATCCGCGTTCCTTTTCTGTTCCTTTACAAGTCCAAGGAGACATGCTTCAATGTTCTCCGCTCTGGACAAACCAACACCTTTTTCCACTGCTTCGCAAGTGGATTACTTATCTTCTACTCATACCATCCTTAACCTCCACATCCTCTCTGTATTACACACTATGCATTTCACATCCTTTCTCCGTCATTCCCTAGCTTACAAACCAGTTGCCAAGAAGGTCCAGTCCATCGTCGCTCCTTTAGATGATGAGTTCCACATCCTCCACATCCTTCCTAAAGATCTGCTCACAGGTCTATCATCACTTCCTATGCATCCTCCTGACTTCTTTTCTGGTGTCCACTTCACCCAGGAGCGTGCTGACCTCCTAGACCTCGATCCAGCCAGATGGTTGTGGCCTAAGGAACTCAAACTCATCTGCTGGTTGGTCCGTGACCATGAGATGGCCTTTGCTTGGATTCCTACTGAGCGGGGTCATCTTGATGAATGGTACTTTCCTCCCATCAAGATTCCAACCATTCCACATACTCCGTGGATTCTCCAAAATATTCTGGTTCCTCCATCCATGTGGAAAGAAGCGATCCAAATCATTAAGGACTGCATTGTGTCCAGAGTTTACGAACCATCCGTCACAGCCTACTGTCCCTGGTGGTTTTGCATACTCAAGCAGGATGGCAAGACCCTCTAACTAGTCCATGACTTGCAACCGCCTAATGGCATCACAATCCAGGACTCTTCAGTCCCTCCGTTCATCGAGCACTTTGCGGAATCCTTTGGTGGATATGCAGTCTATGGTATGATGGACTTATTCGCCAGATATGATCAGAATCCACTGCATGTTGAGTCTAGAGACATGACTACCTTTAACACCCCTCTGGGACCTCATCGTTTAGCTACTATGTTGAATAGATAAGTAGGGTACCTAGTACATATGCCCCCATTAGACTAGAAGTAGTATGAAGGACATCCGGACATAGTCCGCACCGGACTCTGCAATGCACTGCACCAGACTTGGTACATCTGTACTGGATACTGTCCGGACCTTATGTAATAAGGCATACAAATGCAGCAAGGTCTTTGGATACCCTCTGGGGATCGCTTAGATGCTTAGTAGACAGTATATATACCATGGAAGCCTCCCTGATGTAATAGAACAAGTCTTTCTGTCTCACTCCCATCATCTGTGCTTGTCCCATCCACCCAGGTAAGTCTGGTGGCCTTCCCTCGCAAACACATGCTCTGCTCGACATACTATTCCTATGGGTCACACCAATGCTGTATAGATCTATCAGGCAGATATGGCCTTTATCCTTCAGCCTGAGGATGAGATTCCGGACCATACTATGCCTTTTGTCGACGACCTTCTGGTCAAGTCCGGAACCTCCTGCTACCAACGGGAGGATGGTTCCTACAAAACCATTCTGGAGAATCCTGGCATCCGCCAGTTCATTTGGAATCACCTTATCATCGTTAACAACATCCTATAGTGTTTACAGAACATTGGTGCGACCGTGTCTGTGAAGAAGTTTGTGCTTGCTGCTCCGTATGCTACAATCGTTGGACACAAGTGCACCTTCGAAGGACAGATTCCTCATGAAGCAAAAGTCCAGAAGATCCGTGATTGGCCCAAGTGCTGGAACCTTACACAGGTCTGTGGATTCCTAGGTATGTGTGGTGTTGTCCACATTTTCATCAAAGATTATGCAAAGATCTCCTGTCCGCTGGTGGACCTAACCTGAAAGGGCGTTCCTTTCAAATGGGGTGAACCCCTGCAGGTGGCAATGCAACATCTTAAGGACAAGATAATAAAGTCTCCTTTGCTCTGATGCTTGGACTATGAGTCTAGTCGAGAAGTCATCCTTGCAGTAGATACATCCGTCATCACTGTCAGATATATCCTATTGCAGGAGGGAGACAATGGGAAGTGCTATCTGAACTGCTTTGGCTCTATAAGCCTTACAGAAGTCGAGAGTTACTACTCCCAGGCTAAACTTGAGCTTTATGGACTTTTCCGCACACTTCATGTAGTCCGCATTTTCATATTTGGAGTTCCTAACCTTACTGTTGAAATGGACGCCAAGTGCATGAAAGGGATGATCAACAATTCGGATCTCCAGCCAAATGCAACCATAAACTGGTGGATAGCTGGAATCCTTTTGTTCTCCTTCCGTCTTGTCCACATCCCTGCTGACTGCCATACTAGAGCAGATGGACTATCCAGATGTCCTCCCTCCGAGAATGATCCTCCGGAGACTGATGACTTTGAGGATTGGCTGGATGACGCATATTCTTTTGCTATTGTCCTTCTCAATGACCATCCTTTCTCTCACTCTTCTTTCATCGATCCTCTCTACCCTTACGGGTTACTACCCCAGACCACCCTGATCTATTCTTCTGCTTTCGCGTTGACGACAGATGCAGAGTGGATCAATCCTACTGTTGTAACTGACCCTCCATCCATTCCTAGAACACCCAAAACCATCGAGAAAGACATCCACTTAGATCGTATCCATGAGTTCCTTCAGACCTGTGAGTGTCCTCCAGGTCTTGAGGACTCTGCATGGGTATCATTCATTTCCACTGCCTCTCATTTCTTTTTCCTCAATGATAAATTTTGGCGTCACAAACCACACAGACGTCACCAGTTAGTCATTTTGCATGAGAAGCGGTATGGACTTATACAGGAGGCTCACGATGACCTTGGGCACAAAGGTTTCTACACTATCCAGACCCGTTTACTCTTGCACTTCTGGTGGCCAATGTTGGCTCAGGACATAAAATGGTTTGTCTGGACCTGCCACGAATGTCAGGTCTGACAAATGCAAAAGCTTCATATCCCCCCTACTGTCCTGCTTGTTGGCAGTCTTTTTCACAAGGCACATTTGGATACAATGCTGATGCCTCACGCCGGAGGTTATTGGTTCATTGTCCAAGCACAGTGTGCTTTGTCCGCTTATCCAGAGTGGTGTATGCTGTGGTCCGAAACTGCACACACCCTTGCTGCATTCATTTTCGAGGACATCCTTTGTCATTGGGGTGCCTTATCTGAGATTGTTACTGACAATGGACCCACATTCATGCTGGCCCTTGACTACCTTGCAGCGAAATACCACATCCAACATATCCGCATCTCCCCCTACAACTCCCAGGCTAATGGTATCGTTGAAAGATGGCACTTTGATGTCTGGGAGGCCATCATGAAAAGTACCCTGGGGGAGGAGTCTCACTGGCCTTGCACAGCTCACTCCGTTTTTTGGGCTGAAAGGGTAACTATAATCAAGTCCATCAGACTATCACCATATTATATGGTCCACAGCATCAAGCCGCTTCTTCCATTTGACTTATCTGAAGCTACCTTCCTTGTTCCACTTCCAGATTCCAATCCGTTTTCATCAACCAGACTGATTGCTTGGCAAGCCCAACAGCTCCAAAAGCATCAGGAGGACCTATCCTTGATTTGGAAATGGATCTTGGAGTCGAGGTTCCAGTCAATCAAGCAGTTCGAGACCACATACAAGAACCAGATTAAGGACTATGATTTCAAACCTGGAAGTCTTGTCCTTGTCCAGAACTCTAGGGTTGAAAAGGAACTAAACCAGAAAATGAAACCAAGATACCTTGGTCCGATGGTCGTCCTTCACTGGACTGCTGGAGGATTGTATGTCCTGGCAGAGTTGGATGGTGCAGTTTCCAAACTACGTTATGCGGCATTCCGCCTGCTTCCATATCATCTGAGGCTCCATACCTCTATCCTTGTCACAGCCCTCACTGGGCTGGATGATGACCAACTCAATAAGTTGGTTGGGGAAGAGATCGAAGAGCCAGATGATGAAGATCCAGACCTAGTCCATACAGATTAGTGCCCTCCATTCCAAATATACCCAGTCTCACTACATATGCATTTTACCCCAGGCTTTGTCCAGTGATCTCCATCTCACCCTGGTATTTGTCCAGTGACTCGCTCCGATCCAAACAATGCTCATAAAACAGAATAGAAAAAGTCAAACTATAAAACCAAAAACATAGTATCATACCTTTCTCCGTGCTATCACAACTTGTGCCTCCAGCGCCTCAATCTGTGGCCCTAATCCTCCTATATAGATGCAAATACTTTTGAACGCATATAGGACACTGCGCTCCTTATCCACTTTTCTTCCTTTGCAGGTCCGGCTTGTCCAGTACCTTGCTCTTTGGGATATCCACTGCAGGCATAGACTTGTAAGATGATTGACGAAGACAAGTGTAACGACCTAGACTTAGAGTCGTAACGCTCGAGGGCAAGACAACAAGCAACCAGTGTTCAGAGCTTTCAAGACTTAATCTTCAAGTCCGAAGCGAGTAGATGAGAGTGAGGAGCGGTATCCTTAATTCGTATTCAAGCCTAGGGCAAGAACTGAACAAATGGATAAGACTGCCGATGTATGTACTTTACATGGGTTTAAATACTAGGACGAGATGCGCACAGACCGAGCTATGAACTACTACGTATGGACGAGCTGCGCTGCTTTCACAGCCGTGCACAGTCAAGGCTGTACGAATAAGAAAGTGGTGTCATACGAGGAACAAATGAAAAATGAAAGAGGAATCATACGATACATTAGCCAATGACAAGAGAAGAAAATGGATGAAATCGTAACAACAAGATGAGCAGGACTCTTACAACCAGTTTCTGTTCTATTCTGCTCATTATAACTTAACTGATACATACATTTCCATTCCTAGACTTCCGTTGTGTGATCGGACTAGGACATGGACTTCGATGGACCGGACTTGCTTGGACTTACTCTACTTGGAACCCGGACATGATGTCACTATTGATACATAGAGGACATGAGACTATCTACTACAAAGTGCTTTGGAGGTATTGCAGGCGGCACTCAGCCCTATTGAGCTCCTCATTCCATGACTCCACCTCTGCCTCCAACTCCTTTTGGTGCAGCTGCAGCAACAGCCCTTGAGCTTGCAGGCTCAAGATGATCCGGAGCGTTTGGGACATGCTCTCTTGGACCATCATCGAGCCTCACTCTTGTGCTGCCCTTTCCTTCCCCTTGCACAACACCAGAGCCTCCTCCTCCTCCTCCTCACTCTCGTCCTTGTCCTCCTCTTCTAGTGTCTTCCTTGGCTGGGACGGTCCAGCGCAAGGTTGGGCTGCGAGTATCATTAGTGGAGGTTGCAGCTAGCAAACCATTCACTTACCAGCAGGGGGAGCCTTTCCCTTTCCCTTTGACAGGGTGCACTTCGCACGTGCCTTGAAGCACATCCGGCACGCATCACCTTTCATGCTGAAGCATAACAGGTCCCGCACCTCACACCTCTCACACCTAGGGGCCCAGTCCTTGTTGTTGGGCTGGTGCATTACCCAGTCCTTGTCACACAGTGGGATTTGTTCCCTGAGGATGATCCGGGGAAGTGGTCATGCATCCCCTTCCTGGACCGCACTGACAATGACATCCTCCTTCTTGCCTTCAACCTCTCCACCTCTCGGGGTTGGTGGCACACCCTCTAAGGCCTTTGCGCGCTATGGATCGTTAGTCCATGTGTACCAGAGACGGAACCACTCACTTACCTTGCGCAGCTCCACCACTACCTCCATCATCCTCTTCAAGCAGTTGGACAGTGTCGCCAATGCCGCCATACTCACCAGTGGTCCTGCCAGCATCTGTGAGCGCTCCTCTTCTGTGTGCTTCACAGCCACAGCTGCCTCCTCCGCTGCCTTCTCCTTTCTTGCCTTGACAAGTGTGGACCACTCTGTGCACTTCTCCTCACATTCCTTGACTCAAGCCCTCGTCTCCTTGTCAAGCTCGACCAGAACGGCGAGCTCTGCGCAGACCAAGGCATCCATCAACTCCCCCTATCCATGTGTCAGTATATGAGCGTGTGCGATCTGAAGACCATGCACCAGCTCCAGCTCCCACTCCTTCATCCACAGCTCCTGGTCCTCCTCCAGGCACTTGTCATCCTTCAGCATCACCTTGTGCTGGACCTGGACCTTCCCGATGGCCTGCTTGAGTGCGATGCTTGTGGCCTCCTTCTTCTCAGCATTGGGGTCAGGTCCAGCGACCACGAACAGCTTGTTGAGTCGGTTTGACATGGTTGTGTTGATGGATAGAGGAAGGATGCCAAGGAAGGAAATTAAAGTCTGCCCCATATACTCCCATGATTCAAACTCTGCATTGTTTCCATGGAACCAATCAACAAACACAGTCACATGACTGCATCACAGATCACATGACACTGACTGGGGACAGTCAGAAACAAAGTCTCCTTCAGATGTAAGGAACTACCATTCCTTACTGTTGTAGGACCTATCCTATGACCTCTACACGACTTCCCTATCATTATCACTCACGTCCTTAGTGATCCTATTCACCCACGTCATGTCCATCCGCTGTCCATTGTTGTCTGCTGGTCTGCTCCTACAGGAATTGTCTGGAACATCCTGTCCTTTGTCTGCAATAGTCCGTGTCGCACCGGAATGTCATTTGAGGTTCATGACCACTTTATTCTATGACTTTGGACATCTTGGCTAGTTCCTTATGGTTTTCGACATGTGAGGCACAAGGTACTTACACTCCATATGGTCCTGTCATACTATTTCAAATTGGTGTTGTTATGGCAGTCTGGAGTATGCTCTGGACTATAAACTGTTTGTCAGATGATTTGAATGCATCTTGCGCCCGTTAGCATTGATCACATTTCGCTCGTTGTCCTTTCATTCATCCTCATTGTCCTCATCATTGTCCGCCATACTATCATGTCTGCTACTATCATCTGTCACATCTGCATCCGTTCCGACCACAGTGGTCACACCAGTTGTCACTTTCTACACACCAGATGACTGTCGTCCATCTACCATCGTTCGCCTCTCCTTGTCCTCAAAGCCTTCCAAGTCCCTTTCTGTTCATCCCTCCTGGTTTTCTGAGGTCTGGACCTCCTTAGGACCCTCCGGACTCTTCTGTCTTTAGGTCTCCTCCTTCACCAACTCATCGAGAGTCTCTTTAGGGATGAACCTATTGTTCCCTTAGATCATTTCTTTTGCTAAGGACCTAGTTAGACTTGTCCTTCAGGATCCCTTACTTCCCTTCACTGATCACATTCCCAAACCACATTATGTTATCTTTAGTGTGGCTTATGAATGGGTCAATTGCATTGACAACTCCAGGGGGTTTGAAAACCCTCAAACAAACACCCTCTTTGGGCCAATGCAATAGGAACTGTCACTGGACTTGGCTGACAAGTTGCTCACTCATGCCAAGATATGGTATGAAGCCAAGGCACAAGCACAGGGCATGCCTGTCAAAGGGGTTCACCTATTGATAATAGACCCAAGTGTTCCAAGGGATCACACCCTCTATGTGCAATTCAGTAATGCATCAGTCCTCTATGACCTTGTGCTCACCCCTACCAGGACTGACGATGGGTTCTTCAACATTGTTATGGATGACAAGGACTCTAAAGGCCCAGCACTGATGTGAGTGGAACTCTGGCCAGGGTGCACAACTCCTTTCTCTTTCTGTGGGTTCAACCCCACACTAATCATACATTATGAACATGTGGAAGGATAACCCTCCATCCTCTTTTCTTTTCACTTCATATGTGTTTGATTTATGTAGTTAATTACAACTTGTATATATGTTTTGGCTGTATGTTATATCAAGGTGCATTGCTGCTTCTAAATGGGGAGGGTGTCAGGGGCTGATGGCCCCACATGCAGTTCAGGTGTTATGACCTTGATGCTTGTGATAGAAGTAATCACATGTGCCATAGTAGTTAGATAAAGAGGGGGCCTTGTGACAGCAGGCCCCCATCTACTTACCTTTACATATTATGTGGTGAATCCATAAACAGTTCACTTCACCTGTGTGAACATAAGGTATAAGACAATAAATCTTACAGGTAAGACACAAATCCAGGTTATCCAGAGTGTGGGAAATGTCCAGATAAGAACAGAAAAGAATAGATAACTCACAGATTGCATGGGACAGACATAGACAGTAGAGGGACTCTTGAGGGACACATTGAGGGACACATAAAAACCTGTAAAATGCATATCTACAACCATAGGATCCATTGGACTCCTACAATGAGTCATACTCACATCCCACACTACTTATCTTTTTTACACCATCTGTAACGACCTAGACTTTAGAGTCATAACGCTCGAGGGCAAGACAACAGGTAACCAGTGTTCAAGGCTTCAAAACTAATCGTCAAGTCCGAAGCGAGTAGATGAGAATTGGGAGTGGTACCCTTAATTTGCACTCAAGTCTAAGACGAGGATTGAACAAGTGGATAAGACTGTCGTCGTAGGTATTTTACATGGGTTTAAATATTAGAGAGGGCTGCGCACAGACTGAGCTATGAACTACCTAACTTAGACGTGCAATGCTGTGCGTATAGGTTTGCATAGTCGAGGCTGTACGAGTAGAAAAATGGAGTCATACGGCAAGCCAATGGAAAAGAGAAGTAAAATCATACGATATGTTAGCCAATGAGGATGATCAGGAAAGATGAAATTGTAACACCATCCACACACACACACAGACAGCATTGGACAGACAACCCCTCTCTACCACCCTCAACCAAGATAAAACTGTTACCCACAGTGCCACCTTTGCATGTGCCTTCTTTGGTCCCACCTTCCATGGTGAGTTTCATATTGAGAACATCATGTCCTATCAAAGTATATGGGATTGTTCAGAGACAAACCCAAACATTCCACTAAGCTTGTTGTCTTCCTCCATAGCAACACAATCCTTTTCATCAAGCTCTGTTCAACATTGAGGCATCATATACTAAGCCACAAGGCTTACCTGGTCTTATCAACCCTTGGGTTGCATGATACAGCACCAAGAATGTTCCTGCTGAGCATAGCAGCAATCTCACCTGAATTAAGCTCAAGGTATGTTGACCTCCATTTTCTAGCAACATGCACCCCAACCTTTTCCCTAGGAGCAAAAAAACACCCCCAAGGAATATGTGTATGAAATGTGTGGCAAACTCAAGGATCAGTATGCTGCCTACATCCAGCTGGGCAAGAAATCTGAAGCTTGTGGTGATCCTCCAAGAAGGCAAGAACACCACCAAATTACCACCAAATCCATCTATGTCATATGGCTTAATGTATTCAAAGTTGTTGGAAGCCTTTTTGTTGCATGCTGGTCCAAGACTGAGGAGGCTCAAGGTGATTGCTGACCTTTGGGCAGCACTCAGTGAGCACCTCACACAAGTGATGTCAATGGACAACAAAAACACATATGTATATTGATAACAATGCCAAGATGTTCACTATTGAAAAGTTGACAGTGCAATAGTAGCTTGAGGATCAGATCACCAAGTGCCTAAAGGTCAAGTTGGTATAATATGGAGATGGCAGTCAGTGCTGAGGATCATCAATCAGAGCTCAAGTGTGGGCAGAGTTAAAAGAGAAGCCTCATGGAACTGAGTGCATAATGGTGATCATATACTAGTTAGTACTGTCAATAGCAATAAATATGGTGAATATCAATGCCAGAGTGGATATTGAGAAGTCACTAATTTACAATGAAATATCAATATGACAGCAGATGAATGCTAATTATGTTTTTACATCTTCATTGAATATATTTTAGTCAAGAGTTCAACAGCATAGACAATAAAGTTGAATGCCATTGCTATACAATCTTTGTGATGCAAGTTTAGATGCTATTCAAGTCTATACTGATGATGGCATCAGCATGGGCATAGAAATCACACTGGCAAGGCTGTTGAAATGTGCAATATTATCATACAAACCAACAGCTTGAATGACAAAGAACAAATTACACATGTAATTTAAAGAAGATCCCAACTTTAATTGGTACAAAGTGTTACAATTTCTCCATTTTCTCCATATTCTATTGGCTCACTGATCATATGATTCTCCTCTTCTTTTTCATTCGACTTGTTATGATTCCACTTTTCCTTTACCATTTTCATCTACATAGCCTTGACTGTGCATAGCTGCGTATGCAGCCTTACCTGTACAGGTATAGTAACATGTAGCTTGGTCCATGCTAGAAAGCCTATGATATAAATACCCCATGTACAATACAATAACCTCAGTCTTATCCACTTGTTATTCTCTTGTCTCTAGACTTGAGTTTGAATTAAGGATACCACTCCTCTATCCTCTCATCTACTCACTTTGGGTCTGACGATTGACCTTAAAGCCTTGAACACTGGTACTTGTAAGTTGTTGTCTTACCCTTGAGCGTCACAACTCTGTCTAGGTTGTTACACAAAGACACACTCTAGGCAGTTCCTTATACCCATGATCATCATTCCTTCCACCATCTTGTTCAATTGTGGAGTGGACTGTTCCTGCATGTCCATACCAGGGAGGGGCTATCTAAGAATAATACCTCATGATTTCACTTCAAGCAGGACTTGGATAGTGACTTGATGCCCGATTTTGAATCCTCACCATCTTCTTTAGTGCAGCAATGAAGTCTGGTTCAGCTTGGCAATCAGGTGGTTCAGCAGTTTCAATAGTAGTTGTTACAGGTATTTTAGCTATGCAACAAACAACCAGATGCATAGGACCAAGGAAATACTTACTAGCTGTAAATCTAAGTGACTCATAAGCATCTGCTTTTCCCTGGTGATTAGTGCCACTGAATTCTAGTTTTTGTGTTAGTGGCTATGTGGGAACTGATAATAAATTGCACACCTGCTGTGAAAGTTTTGTGTTTGTTACTTATTCTGGGCAATTCATGCCACTTTGGTAAATGAAAAAAGTGGTGGTGTGATTGGACTGGTGCATTGCAAAGTGCATGCATGTTCTGAAGGTCTTGTTTGCAAGTGCCAGTATGCTAGTGGTATATATAGGACTGTAAAGTTTGTGTGATATGTTGGAAGTGACAATATGTAGTACAAAGAAAAATTGAGTTGACTGCTAGTACCAATAATATTGTTTAGGTTGCTGTTATGGTGGCAAGGGTAAAAGCTCAAGGGCCAGGTTATCCTGCCTATTCAAGACATACACTAGAACATCTGTATCATTGTTGGACTCAACCATTCCACCAGCCTGAGTGCAATTATTCAATAAGCTTGGTAGCCTGGGTCATCTGTGATATTCAAAGGTGTGTGCTGATATTCTTTGCATCTACTTTGACTCTTCCTGCAGTTGACTGCCTTGACCACCTAACTGTCTTGGCCTGGCTGCCACATGCTAGTAGTGGGTCATTTGTACACCAGGCTAATAGATGCCCTGAGTACTCTGCATGCCAAGCATGCCATCTGGGTCTTCCTTGGTATAGAGGAACCACAAGCATCGGAACTTGGCATTATGCAACAAGGAACAAACCAGGACAACTTTGTGTAAAAGTTAGATGGGAACAAGCCTATTATGGTAGCCTGTCATTGATATGGCACACATTGATTGTGGGAAACCTATAAATGGTGGTTGCAAATTCTATATTGTATAAAAATGGCTGAAGTGAGCAGGATATCATAGGATCTAATTTCATGCAGAAAATAGGATTGATCATGAGGATGTACATAATGTTATTGAGGATAATGTTCTCAACTGATTTTGCAGGTTTATGTTATGAATTCATCCTATTCCTCCTTTTCTCTCCATCCTATTGGCTTACTTATCATATGATTTTTCTCTTCCTTTTTCATTGATTACACATGACTCCACTTTTACTTTACCGAATCTGTCTTCACAGCATTGACTGTGCATAGCTGCATATGCAGCATCACTTGTCTTTACTAGGCAGTATTTAAACCCATGTACCATACCGTAATCTTTAGTCTTATCCATTTGTTTACCTCTCGCTCTAGGCTTGAGTGTAAATTAAGGGTACCGCTCTATCTCTACTCTCATCTACTCGCTTCAGACTTGACGATTAGTCTTGAAGCCTCAAATACTGGTTTAACTTGTTGTCTTGCCCTTGAGCGTCACGACTTAAGTCTAGGTCATTACAGTTTACAAACAAGATATTCAAGACCTCAAGAATAACTTGGATGCAAAAGGACAGGGCAAATAGGATGTCACTATCAAGTCCCACATCTTAGCAAATCCATAGACAAAAACATGCCAAGAACAAGTTATCCATAGTGTGTTATGATTACTTCCTTTTTCTCTTTATCCTATTGGCTCATTGATCATATGATTTTCTTTCTCTTTTTCACTGGACTTGTTATGACTCCACTTTTCCCTTACTGTTTCTGTCTATATAGCCTTGATTGTGCATAGCTGCATGTGCAGCCTTACTTGTACACATATAGTAACATATAGCTTGGTCCGTGCTAGATAGTCTACAGTATAAATACCCTGTGTACAGTACAAATAACCTCAGTCTTATCCACTTGTTATTCTCTCATCTCTAGACTTGAGTCTGAATTAAGGATACCGCTTCTCTATCTTCTCATCTACTCATTTTAAGTCTGACGATTGACTTAAAAGCTTTGAACACTGGTACTTGTTGTTCCTTGTCTTGCCCTTGAGCATCACAACTCTGTCTAGGTCGTTACATAGTGAGCAGCTGAGTCATAGTGTGAAATAGGCAGCAATTTGAAAACCTGATTGAGAGTCTAAAATATGTCATACTACTCATTGTTGTGATAACACAGGCCTTGAGAACAGTATGCTTTAGTTCCTATTCTATATAATATGGATATGCAAAACCTTGAGGCATTTGCCACTCAGTTGTTAAACCATCTCCTAGCATAAGAGAGGTCAATCCAGCAAGATTGACTTCAAAATTGGAAGTTGTTAATATTAGAACTAAATGGTAACTAAACAGAATGTTACTAGATATACAACTGGTTTCTACTAATACATGGTTTCAGGGAGAATAGTTTAGACAATATGATAATGATGCTTGTAGAGCATCTCTGGACAATAGAACTTGAACCGGGCATGACACAGCTCAATTGCCTGGGGCATATAGTGGCTCTAAAAACTGTCCTAATGTTTGTATGATTTTCACTAAATGCAGTAAACAGCAATAACCCCTAACCCTCACACTAAATAATGAGTGGATGAAATAAAAAGTACCTACTCTTGGCTTTCTATCCATTCAAGATTCAAATAATTTGGTTGTGATTTGCTGAAATAATAGCCATATTAAAACAGCAACTCATTGGAATGATTGTTTGGCTTTATACAAGATAGGGTATTTGGTATAACCTCCCTTGGCCTTGATAACTGCTTGAATTCTTCTAGGCATGCTTTCTATCCATTTCTGACACCCTTCTATAGGAACTTTCCCCCACTTCACCACCACCCTATCCCATAATTGATGAATTTTAACCACCACCATATGTATCTTACATTATTGTCTTCTCCATTATTCAATGCTGATAGGATCATATTTGCTCAGATGCTGTTGTATTATTACAAATTCAATTTCCTCTCAAGCTTGGATCCTAAAGCAACATCCTCAACTACTTTGCAACCCCCTGTCATTGAAGCTGTGCCTACCTCACTAGCACCTCATTCTGATCTAGAAGATGATATTAAAAACCTTTAGCAGTTATTGAATAATGCAATCAAGTCTATCCATATGTGTCAATGTAAAGAGTTCACATTTGTGTGATTTACACTAACTACTCTAATAATAGTACCATTTTTGCTTAGCCTTGAGATGGCAGGTTGTCATGGCTGGAATCAGCTATGTAGCCATCTTTCTGCCATCACTTGGAAGGATCTGGCCATGAAGCAACTCCAGCCCTGCTGATTCAACTTTTGAGAAGATGAACTAACAAGATTGCATTGCAAGTATGTACAAATGGGTATAGCATTTGAAGAAGGCAAGCCTATTTACTGGTTCCTACTTACTAGTAGCTGACATGTTGACAGCCACCATCTAGTTAAAGCTTTGAACTGGGACCATCCACACCATTATGCAACTTGGCAACATAGTGTTTACCACTGGACTAACAACATTAGTAAGTACCATTTTTCTCATTCACTAACTTTTATCAGCTAGTATCCAAAGTACCACATCATCTCATTAGCAGGAGAGAACCTAAGCTGGGCTTGCAATGTGATCCTATGGAAGGAAGAAAACTATGACTGTTACTTGCTCTACAGATACAAACACATCCCAGGGGAGTTTATTAAATAACAGGTACATTTTTGCTTATCAATCATGTATTATTGTGCTCATTCAATCACAGCTCTTATATTTCAAGATTATTATCCTAAAATGTTTTTCTATTGGGTGTTCCTTCTGGAAAACACGAACAATTCTTTTGGCATATATAGGGAAGTTACAGGCCCAGATAGTCTCTCAAATCTCCTACCATTATCCCTTGAGATGCAACTAATGGTATTTAGCTATAGTGTCATAAGTTCCTCCTTTCAAGAATTCTGCAATATTAACTATTTTAATTTTTTACAATCTCTCAAGTTTGCTGCCTATAGGTCATGCAGGCAAGTGAATAATGTGTGAAAGCACATACATTCCATGAGTATCTTCCAGCTTACTCATTTCTTCTAGAGAGTTGTTGTAAAAAAAAATTAAGAGCAGCTTAGATAAAGTAGCAAACAATGCCCAAGATAGGTTAATTCATGCAGCCACACTTAAACTTTGACTGATATCCATCACTATCCCATTATTGTACTCAAAGTATTTATAAATTAAAAATATTGCACATCTCATCTTCTATCATCTCATTGCACTCAACTAACCTTTGTTGACATAAATTGAATGCTTAGCTGAGACACATGGTTACTTTTAACCACTACCAACTAGAGTTTGTGAGCAATCACACAAAGAAGAATCATACAAAAGAGACTGAGTCAAATTCTCTTTTGGTTAACTAACATAACTGGACAAGATACTTGATTTAAATACTGTTCGAAGTAGGCTAGAGGGTAGAGGTAACACATGTACCCTAATTTTCACTGATTGCAAGTTTCACTCCATGACTTTCTTAGTGTGCTTTCAAAAAAGGATCTATCCTTGAGAATGAATGGCTTGATTAACAAGGAATTGTTGGGCTTTAGTGTTGGAGGTTATCTGTTTCTGTGTCAATATCATCACCAAAAAAAAATGTGGCAGGTGGTTCAGCATACATAATTGTATGTTATTGCCCATTGTCACCAATGATTAACATGTGGTAGTCCTTGTAATGTCCTATATGTAATTGTTTCATGTTCATGCTATGTGAGAGGCAAATGCATAGGTGCTCAGGATGGATGTGTTTGGGTCTGGACTCTGCATCCAAGGGATAGAAGATAAAGCATTTACCATGATGCATCCACATAAAGTAAATTGGCTAAGGCAGATGCTTGCCCATCCTGCTTAGGAAACATGATTTGATGGGCTTGAGTGATACCATCAATGGTACAACATGCTGCACTATATATTTGTGGATCATCTGCAAGCAGGCCTCCCACTCTGTGCAGTGTAAGAAATATAAGTAATGATGAGATGTAAGATAGACTTGTCCCAGGAGTTCAGAGAAGGATAGAAGAAAAGGAATAGCTCAAACCTATTTTAAGCATGTGCAAGAGAATCTGGAAGGGTTTCTGGAGCATAGGAAACACAGAAACAGATGTCTAGAATGAATGCAGAAGGTGTGGAACTGGATGCAGAAGCAGAAGCAGAAGCAG
>JBBPSU010000059.1:0-29100 GCA_038093755.1 Tylopilus microsporus | reverse complement strand
GTACGTAAGTGAGAATCAAAGATGTCCGGAGGGCGGAAGTGAAGTCCTAGGCGTAAAAGCCTCGGAGTTCGTGAGTGAGTGGTCCGGAGTTGGTCCGGAGGGTCGGGGTTAGGACGGGATATGACAATTTTAGGCAGGGCCAGCTTTCATCCGCTGTCGTATCAGCCGTCACTTCTTTCAAGCAAGAGGGAGTCATGGAGCAGCAAATTTTTGCTACAGAACTGTTTGCTGACCACTTGGAGGCGAGTTTACGTCTAGCTCTCGCTGCGATAATTGAGTTTCATTCAGCCTCAGGAACTTCCAGGACCTCACAGTGAGATGGTACCTGTTCCACAGGACGCATCCGAAGCCTGTCTCTTGATCGCAACTGCACAAATTGAATATCACATTCGTGTCATCCAAAAAGATCTTGCAGATCACCTTGTCCGACGTGACATGCTACGTCTCGAATACAACTGAATGAAAGTGGTGCAGGCCCAGCGTGATATCGTCAAAGCAGAATTTCATGTTGGGCGCACTCGATTGGCTATAAGGAAGGGCGGACACTATTCTTTGTTGGCATGTACGGACTTTATGCCTACTCACAGGCAGTGCGCAGACTGTATGTCCCCACACGTATTCATCTATTGATATTGAGTAGTTATGCATCCAACAGCTGGTGGATCCTCTGTCTGCAGTGAAGTAAACTGAGCCCAGGTATGGAACAGTAGCACCTGTAATGTTACTTATCTACTCGTCACGGTGGCATGTGGCAATATGATACTGCTGCTTGTCTGACAGATGTCCGAAAGCTTTCTGGCCATTACATGCATACGCCAATTCCTTCCAAACATCATTGTGACTTCGACGCATTTAGACTCTAGACCCATTACATTGATTGTTAATGGTGCAGTCTGCAAGATCCCGCCCAGAGATCAGCTCAGTCCTCGGTCGTTATCTCTGCACCAGCAACGTCGACTTCTACAGCCACCTGCAGTACTTTGACGTTGGTCACGAAGCAGGAAAGTGTGGCATATATCACCGGTACTGCATTGAGCGCACATCCACACACTGCGCCGATGTGTTCACGACCGTGTCCGACATCATGCATCACGTTTGAGTTGGAGCACTTGCTGAAGTGCAACTTGAAGCCAGATGGGATCATGCCCAACAGGCCCAACGTCGTCAAGTTCCAGGTGATACATGACTTTCAGAATTTGCACACAATGGCCAAGGCCAAAATTCATGAGTTCATTCGGGGTCATTTTTATGGGCACTATGATTTCGATCTCGATAACATGCTCTATGTCAGTCAATCATCCATGACCTGTGATGGTCGTGTTGCTGACATCATTCAAAGATGTTTACTGCTGGTCGTTACGAGTATCGGAGGTCTTACGTGTAAGTCGGTCTCGGTCGTCGTCATTGATGGTCGTCAGCGTTGATCAGACAGGTCTCAACCACCGCCTTCAACAATCTGGTTCAAATATGACTGTCGTTGCATTCATCATCATGCCAGCCAAGACCAACTCTTACACAGTTGATGCTTTCAAGGGACAGGCGGTCATGCCAGTGAAACAGTTGAAGGACACTGTGACAGAGATACAAAACCGATTCGGTGCTCATTTGTTCGAACATGCTACCAGATATTCTGGGTGCATGCCATCGATGATAGCTGCGGGGTGCTTTGGATGAATTGTATGCCTACAGGGAAGGCAAGATGGAGCTCTAACCGGAAAACCTCTTGTCTGCAGAAGACGCCAGCTTTGACAGGGCCCGCAAGAAGCTCTTTCTTGCATCGAGGTGTCAAACAACCCGCGAGGAGGACAGAGCCTACTCGTTGTTTGGGATTTTCAATGTTGCACTCCCAGTCATCTACGGTGAGGGCAATCAGGCCATTGGGCAGCTTCTGGAGCACATCCTCACACGCTCGGACAACGTTACACTTCTCGCGTGGACTGGGAGGACTGGGAGTCACCACAGCTACCTCCCTTCCAACCTCAGTGTCTATGATCAGATTGTTCCACCACACATTCTAGCACTGATTGAGACAGCCAACATGGAAGGCTTGGTTGACGTGTTGCGCCGATCCATCCCCAACCTCTCACAAGCTGTGGCCATGTATGAGCAGTGCCACAACCTTCTCCCTTGCTGCTGATTTCTGGTCGGCTCTGACTCTCTGGTATCATTTTTCCCCTTGCTGATCTCATCTGTCTCAGAAGTGAATCCATCCTCGCAACTTACTATCATGGGACGTTGCAGATACTCGGCGATGTAGACATTCAGACTCAGGACGATTTGTCTGGTCTGAAAGGTTTCCTTATCCATCCCTGGATCAGCCCACTCCTCAACTGGATTTTTCACGCGGTGAGCCCTTGTTCGACAATGTGATGCATGCACTGCAGCTCATTGTTCGCCTCAACTTGAAGCAGGTGCCTTGTTGCTCACGCCAGTGTCGCATATGCAGTACAGACATGTGGCTACGGATAGTTTGATCATGGTTTGGGTTCGAGAGGTGACACCATTGAGTGATTTATTGGACCAGATCAGTACAATAGATATACAGTAAATTTGGGTCAGTTCTGGTTGGCGTTCTGACTATGTACAGTATAGTCAGACCATTTTGTGCAGGTGAAACATTCAAAAACCTGCTCGCATGCCATCATCCAATATGTGGACTGCTGAGAACATAAAGTACTCCATTTTGAGTTTTATTCACACAAGATTGTCATGGTGGCGACAGGGGTGATTCTGGTGATTCAGTGGTGAATGTCCACAGCCACACCTTTGTACAGACTGTGCATAGTGACACATTTGTGTAGACCTTGGTAGCTTAAGTCAAGGAATGAGCTGCACAGCCATACACTTGTACAGACTACACAGAACCTGACATCTGTCAGATCTGTGGTTTGAAAAGGTTGGTTTGCTGATGTGGGAGCACCTTGGTGACTCCACTGTTGTCCAGTGGTGGGGAATGCACTCCGTGCGGTACCCTGTCTGGGGATCACTTGCATGGGATTTCCTTCCTATCATGGCTAGTTCCGTCTCATCAGAACATGTTTTTTCATCTGCAGGAATAACCATCAATAAGTGCCGCAACTGCCTCAAGGCCGACATTGTCAAAGCGCTACAATTCCTGAAGTGCACTACAAAATCATCAGATATCCTGGTTCATGACACTCCTACCCTTGCCACCGAGATGCATAAGAAGCCAGATTCTGATAATGATGCTGAAGAGAGTGAGGAAGAGTGGGATGGCAAGTTTCTTGATGATGAATAGGTAGATCTTGTAACTACAGTACATCTTGTAACAACACTACCTGGCAAGCCATGGCCTGGGCCTGGGCCAGGTCTTTCGAGCCAGGCTGGGCCAGCTTTAGGGGCTTTAGGGGCTCAAGGCCTGGCTCGTGATCTTGAAAAGCCACAGGCCCCCTATTCCAGGCCTGGGCTGGGGCTTTCAGGCCGGGCCGGGCCATGGCAACACTAGCCTTCACTGACTGCCTTACAGAACCCATGTGCCTTGCAAAACTTGAACATGCTTAGCGACGTGATACACCATCCCCAGATCTTGCAATATGCCAATCTTCAAGTTCCACCACTGGCATCTTGCAGGACAATGATACGATGGCCTTCACTGACGGCCTTTGTCATATCCCGTCCTAACCCCAACCCTCCGGACCAACTCCAGACCACTCACTCACAAACTCTGAGGCTTTTATGCCTAGGACTTCACTTCCGCCCTCTGGACATCTTTGATTCTCACTTACATACATATGTTTCTCCTTTTGTATTAGTTCCGCTTCCTTCTTGCTTCCGAACCTGTGCTCGCACAGCTCTGAGTCCAGCTATCTCAACCCCATACTTCGTCTTACTCAGATTCTGCCTTACTCATATCCTTACACATGTGATGTTTTCCGTTACTAATGTGATGTCCGCACTCTGTATATATAGTTCTCAGTACATAGTCATTAGCTTTAGCTTCAATATCAACTTAGACAATTATCCTCTGTCTTCCGCACTCCGAATTCATCTTCCTCTTTGTGATCCACCAAAATCCTAGCGACTCTGATCGACCTCCAACTATCTGCTCTGAAATCCGAGGCACGCGACCAAGCAAGGAGGCAGCACATAAGCTGAACCCAACGCCTCATTCCAACCAGAACTCCGGAGTTCCAGAGTTCATCAGAGGATAAGTCACAGTCCAGACAGCCTTTCAGAACCCACATGCCTTGCAAAACTTCAAAAAACATGCTTACTGCAATGAGGCATGCCAATCTGCCTGATTCTACTTTCCCATGTCTTGCAATACTTGCCCCATGTCCTGCAGGACACCGCCACGCACATACTGCCTTCACTGCCTTCAGAATCTGCCAGTGCTCATCTTGCAAAAGTCCTTCTTGCACTATCCACTGGCAGCCTTTGCAGGACATGACACATGCATACTGCCTTCATCCACTGTCTTTGGAATTTGCTGATGCTTGTCTCGTAAAATGATCACTGATGATGACTCAGTACAGGATGTAGGGGACTTCTGTGTTGTGCCTTGCAGAACTGGCCCATATTCAAGTTTCCCAGTATGTGCAGTGTCTTGCTGAATGCACTGGCTCTTACCCTCTTCAAGTGCATCTGCAGTGCATATCACCCCAGTCATGGTCATGTGTTGCAAGATCTCATACACTGTTGCTTTGAGTGAAACAATACAATATTGAGCATCAAAATTACAAGAATATAGCGTCCTGAACTACTTGCAGTGTGTTGCCTTCAGGCATTTTGGCGACTCAGACTAATGGTGTACCATACTAGTAGACTCGGATACAATGTGCTCTGGCGACTCAGATTTAGCCTGCTTTACATTGATGGACGCTGGATCCAATCTACCCTCTGAAACCTAAGCAAGTATTAGAATGCATGCATGGTTTTGGCTATTTTAACAATCTCACCAGCCTGGGCGGGACCTCTACTCCCTTGGGTTCCCTCTTGAAGATCGGTTCATCCTCCATATTTTCTTCTTTTTTTTATAATGCATTGTCCAGCGGATGTGCTTGTAGGTGTCAAATAGATAAGTAGGGTACCTAGTACATACACCCCTATTAGACTAGTGGTAGTATGAAGGACATCCAGACATAGTCTGTACATGTCCGAAGTCAGTCTGCTCCGGACATACATTGGTCCTGGTCTGTCCCTACCAGACACACACCGGACCTTATGTAATAAGACATGCATATACTGCAAGGTCTTTGCATACCCACTGGGGATCGCTTACATCAGCAAACCCCTTTGTTTCACACAGGGGCTACAGACCTACAGTGTGCTACAGACATACCACAGATGCACTACAGACATCAAATTTAAACACAACACAAAAATAACCATATTTTAGCTCATTGTAACTCATTGTACAGCACTGTACAATGGGGGACCTATCTGTAACATTGTGGCACTGTAGTGCAACTGTACAGAGCTGTACAGTGTTGCACATTACATAAGGGGTTTGCTGATGCCTACTAGATGCTTAGGATACAGTATATATACCAGGGAACCCTCCCTGATGTAATAGAACAAGTTTTTTTGTCTACTCCCATCTTCTGTGCTCGTCTCAACCACCCAGGTAAGTCTGGTGGCCTTCCCTCACACATCTATGCTCTGCTCAACACTACTCTGGTGAGCACAGCTACTAGTGCTAGTATTCTCTTTGACTCACTGCAAACCTCCAATCCAATTCAAGCCCAGGTCGACCTAAATGTACTACTAGTACTGGTAGGGACAGCAATCCTGCTTCATCGAGACAATCCAGCAGGTTGGAGCAGCTCTGAGGCTTTTGTATGAGCACTTATTAATGTGATCATGCAGAATGCCTGTGCATCAAGACTCTGAGTCCAATATTGAGTCTGACCTCAGAGCCATTATTGGGGCTTCATTGCGTGAGCAGCTGAATACCCTGTATGAAATGTTCATATCCTCAGGGAAGTACACTGAAATCAATGGTGTACTGTCTTTGGTCATTGGCCTTCACTTGTGGGTTCAAAACCTAGCTTCAATGCGGTGGAAACTGGGCTCTATGGAGACACCTGAGAGCACTCTTTTGAAATCCATCCATGTGATCATCAGAGCGCTAGAAGATCTTCTGCTGAATGCTATGGAGGGAAATGATGTAAGAGAGCTGGAATCTCAAGGGTTATTCTTATTCCAAGTAGCTCCCAATGTATGACTTTAGGCAAACTGAGTTTACAACAGTACAACAGTGCTATGACCCGAAAACATGCCATGATCGGGCCTCAATCTGAAACTCAAGAAGGCTGTCAGCTTGTGGATTGTGCACCCCCAAATTTACTTTCCCGATGTATGAGCCTCATTTATACTAGTATAACCATGATAAAAAAATATTGATTTCTTTTAATCCACAGGTTAAGTAGATGTGTCCCATCTTTTAAGTTGTTTGCGCACCCCACACTCTCTGAGGTGTTCACTCAAGTGTACCTACATGTTTTCTTGCACCACACAGTTCCTTTCACTCATATGTCTCGTTTCCTGGGTCACACTCATTGTGTTTTCCCCTCTGTGTGCTACTAGTAGCTCCACTTTTTTCTTCGACAAAAAATGCATCCTTTGTGACATAAGACACATTCTTTGCTCCAAAGTGAGTTGCTAGGCCATACACTCTCCTGCTGATGCTACTTGTTACTAGATTTTCATGTACAACAAAAACATGTCCTTCACAACATAAGACACATCCTTTGCTCCAAAGTGAACTAGTTGCTAGGCTGCATACTCTCCTGCCGATGCTACTTGTTACTAGATCTCCATGTACAACAAAAGCACATTTTTCATGACATAAGACACATCCTTTGCTCCAAAGTGAGTTGCTAGTAGGCCGTATACTCTCCTGCCAATGCTACTTGTTACTAGATCTCCATGTATACCGTGTTGTGCATCTGCCTTACATGTGTGCCATTGTGTTCTTTCTCTGCGTGTCCTGCATCTTAAAAAAGCATGTCATTCTTAGAAAGTAAGTTGATAAATATACAGCCTTCTTCTGAGTACTGATGCCTGCCAGACCTCAGCAAATCTACATATTCTCTGTAATACATGCCAGCACTCTCTCTCTTTGAACTTGAAGTAAGTTGTCCGACATTCAGCTCTCCTCCACACACTGATTATCACTAGATGCCCATCAAATGGACAACAAATGACCAAAAAGCCTTCCTCCAGGAAGAGCTTGTCACTTTCAAACAGATTGGCAGCCAGAAATATACCAAGCATTGGTCTAGCCTCTACCAAAAGTGGTTTTGAAGGTGGCCAGAGTGTTCCCTTGCTCTTCCGGATGTCCCAGCCAATGCTGAGCTGACCTCTGAGCAGGCTGAAGCTCTCTCAAATGCTATTCTCAACCACCAAAAGCAGCTTCATCATTGGATGCATTGGCATGCTGGTGCTGGTCAGAACCGGTCAGCCAATAGCTGGATGTCAAAAATATCAGAATAATCTCTGATATCCGATGGCACAGTACAACAAAGGGTAGAGTCAAGAGTAGGAGACTTACTCTTAGGTTCAGAGGTTCAGAGATACGAACAGTGGAAGTTCAGGAGTGTGCAAGAACTTGTTATTGGACTGGGTGTAAGACCCAGTCTTATATAGTGTCTACCTATTGTTTGTATGTATTGTACCAATGGTAGAGTATAGTAATCTTTTAGAATATCATAGAAGATTAAGTAATAGGACTATACTTATCATCCTATAGCAATAAGGACTGCTATCTATGATGTCAGAGATAAGTGATAGCTGACTCATTCTGATGAGTAAAATGGATAGTGTAATAGATAAGAAAGATAAGAGAGTCTAGACCTTTCTTCCTGAATTGGTAACTTAGTAATAGAAGAGCAGAAATAGAATGCTACCGATTCAACACTCCTCCTCACTATCATTTGATAAAGGGAATGAGATTGATCGTTAAACGATTTTCTTCAAACTTTTGCCAAGTGAGATTCTTTGTAGAGAGATCTGCAAGCTGATCTTTTGTAGGGACATAGAAGATTTTGATAATCCCAAGATTAGCAGCTTCACGAACATAGAGATCTGGAATATCCATATGTTTTGTTCTTCCTTCTTGAGCAGGGTGAGAGGCTAAAAAGATGGAGCCTTGGTTATCACCTTTGAGGGGAATAGGACAAGCCATGTTGTATCCAAATTCTCAAAAGAGATTTCAGATCCAGGATAGTTGTTTAGTAGTCTCTGTCATCCTGACAAACTCTGCTTCTGTAGATGAAAGAGTGATCCTCTTCTGGCGTCTTGATAACCATGAAACAAGAGCATTTGCCAAGAAGATCACATAACCAGTTGTGGATTGATGTGTTTCGACATCTCCTGCCCAATCTGTATCAGAATATGCAATCAGATCTGTGTCTGATGTGGTCCCATTGTACTGGATGCAAAGATCCTTCATGCCACATAAGTAGTGTACAATATAAAGAGCACGTTGATAGTGATCCTCGCTAGGATTTTTAGCGGAATATTGGGCCATTTTGATAACAGAATATGCTATGTCAGGGTGTGTGCCAAGCATTGCATATAGCAGGGATCCTATGACGGACTGGTAGCATTGATGGAGTTTTGGATCAACTTCTTTATTGTTTGGTTTCGGAGAATATCCGGAAGGAAGTGGTGTTCGTGCATATTTGGCATTTTCAAGTTTGAATTGTTTGATAACTTTCTCAACGTATTTGCATTGATCAAGTCTCAGGATGTGTTTCTTGTGATCCCGGGTGATGTGCATGCCTAAGTATTCTGTGGCAGCACCAAGATCTCTTGATTCCCAATGTTTCATGAAAGTCTTTTTATGTTCAAGGATGAGGTGTTTGTTACTACCCATGAAGAGTGCATTGTCAACATAGACAAAATCAAATCCTTTCCTTTGAATTTAATATAGACACCAGGATCTAGATGTGATCGATAGAATCCTTCAAGTTGGTCAAGAAGGGATTGATGCAGGGCTTTATTCCATTGAAACACTGCTTGTTTGAGTCCGTATATTGCTTTCTTCAATCAACAAACTTTATTCTCCTTCCCCTGTACTTTGAATCCTTCAGGTTGTTCCATATATATTTCTTCATCAAGTTCTCTGAAGAGGAATGCTGTCTTGATGTCCAGTGCTTCAATCTCCCAATCATCAAGTGCAGCTTGTCATATCCCATTCTAACCCCAACCCTCCAGATCAACTCCAGACCACTCACTCATGAACTCCGAGGCTTTTATGCCTAGGACTTCACTTTTGCCCTCCAGACATCTTTGATTCTCATTTACATACTTATGTTTCCCCTTTTGTATTAGTTCTGCTTCCTTCTTGCTTCCGAACCTATGCTCACATAGCTCTGGTTATCTCGACTCCACACTCCGTCTTACTTAGATTCCGTCTTACTCATATCCTTACTCATGTGATGCTTTCTGTTACTACTAGTAATGCGATGTCCGCACTCTGTATATATAGTTCTCAGTACATAGTCATTAGCTTTAGCTTCAATATCAACTTAGACAATTATCCTCTGTCTTCTGCACTCCAAATCCATCTTCCTCTTTGCGATCCACCAAAGTCCTAGCGACTCCGATCGACCTCCGACCATCTGCTCCGAAATCTGAGGCACGCAAACAAGTAAGGGGGCAGCACATAAGCTGAACCCAACACCTCATTCCGATCAGAACTCCAGAGTTCCGGAGTTCATCAGAGGATAAGTTATGGTCTTAACACAGCTAAAGCTAATAGGAGTCAAACAGTTTTGAATCTTGCGACTGGAGAGAAGGTTTCTTCAAAGTCTATTCCGAAGATTTGTGTAAAGCCTTTGGCTACAAAGTGAGACTTCTTTTGTCCATCGCTTTTGGTTGTGTATACCCATCTCCCTTTGACGGGTGTGCAACCTGGAGGTAAATCCACTAGTTCCCATACATCCATTTCTTGGAGGGACTGTATTTCTTCTTCCATTGACTTTTGCCATTCTTTCAATTCTTTGGGTGGAAGTTTGAGGGTATCTTTTGTAATGTACTGGTGTGCCAACAGCAATGGCAGCTGCAGTCATGTGATGTCATATCCAGGATGATGAATACATCTGTCCTAGATCATCTTCCTCATTAGTAGGATCATTCGGTGTCAACTTTGAAGATTCCTTTTGTTGGAGTTCCTTTTCGATGTCCAAACCCTTTTTATTGCCATAGGCGTTGTCTGGTAAAATCCTTGGTTTAGGATCTCTCTGTGATTGTCTGATTGGAAGATTCCTAATCTCTGCTCTTTGATGATTCAATTTAAAGGGAGGTAGAGCTGATTGTGATCTTGCTCTATTAAAGGGTTGTGATTGGCAATTGATAGGAGGGTCTGGTAGAGGTTGTTGTGGGCCATCGATACCAGGTGGAATGGGTGCATCAGCAAACCAGCCCTTAGCTGGACAGCATTAGACAGGGTTTGACAGACTGAACAGGCTCCAGATGATCCCAGCAAGGTGCCTAATTGGCCAGCTCTGTCCCATGGCATTACAGGCTGTCCCAGTGCATCTACAGTTTGTGACAATCCAGCAGAGCAGAGCAGGTAAATCATCATCTAATATTGAGACAGGCAATGACAGATTGTGACTACCATTCCCAGACAGTGACAGAAAACAATGACATTCCAAAACAGGGTACATGATGTTGAAATGACAGGACATATTACTAATCAAGGGTGATGTCAAAACCAGTGGTCTGGCCAGTGCTCAATCCACTTCTGTTTCTAATATGGTCAAATGAAAGAAAAATGGAGGTAGAACCGCTGGTTAGCACTTACCTGCCCATTTTTGCCCATTGCATACAGAGCTCCTTGGTTTTGGCATGGTGAATGGGTATTGTATCACACTTGGTCATGAGACCAAGGATGTTGAGGTAAACATCTGTGTAGACATCGCACTTGAAGGTGACATCTTTCCCTTCTATAACCTCATTGAGTGCGAGTTTCATCTAAGACTATCAAGTTAGCCATGTGAGGAACAAGAAATTGGTACGTATGGCAGTAGCAGAGACTGTGACAGCAGGACGCAGTACTTCAGCCCCAAAGACCTCAGGGAATTGATTTCCTATTGCATTGGGACCAGTGTAAAAAAAGTTGACTATGAGGCCTGATAGTGCAGGATGGGCCAAATTATTTGTGTGACCCTAAGAAGAGCATTAACGTGGTATTGCAGAAAGTAGAATACTTACTTCCTCATCCTGCCCATTCATAAGAAAGGAGCCCCTGTTGAGAAGCTCCTTTGCAATGTTAGTATTGACAGGTCAGCGGTTTTGTAAATTCCACTCGTAACCTTGACAGACAAAGCTTCAGGCCTTCTTCTTCAAAGATGACCACCAGTTTGCGATGTCTTCCCAGAGTTAAAGTGATCGTAGTAAGCTACATGTCTAACTTGGCATGAGTCACCTACAAGCTTGGTAATAGGTGTTGTATACTCAGGCCACCATCCTGTACGGTAACATACATTGGGTTATTCATGTCTCATGGTAGACTAGGTAGACTGTGTACCTCCGGGGATTGTCAGACCTTGATCACAATGCTTGGCTGCTGCTTCATCCACATATTCCACAGCTTTGGAGTTGAATTGCGGACAGAGGGGGAATGAATTTACCAATGCAAGGTCACAGCGGGAGAAAACTGCTTGGCACACTTGATAATATCGCAGACTGTGGGTGGGTAAAATTGTAACTGCAACGGATCGGATGGTTGGTTATGACTAGATGTGACAGATATAGAATGAGGTTGGAAGACAGGGCCAGCAGGAGTGGTAGGTGCTGCTGGGACTGAATTAGCGATGGGGACCGACTGGGCTTCTGGAAGACCAGTAGCAACTGAAATTGGAGCCAATAGGTCGTCTGAGGAGGCAGAGCAGTGAACACTGTGGATATGATTTTGCAGGCTTCGGGCAGCCAACAGTCGTGGGTTGTCAGGAAGATGAGGCAGGTGATTATGTTGACAGTGTTGGGCAACAACATCTTCTACCTCGCCTATACATGCCGTCAGTAAGGAAAACCAATGAACATTTCACTTACTCTCATGACGAGGGCCGGGCGCAGTGAAATGTTCATGTCATCTACCACCTTCAATGGACTCGGCACCAGCTGGGGGACACCTATTGGTAGATGGGAATGGACAGTTGCACGCATAGTGCTCAGCGACATCTACTACTCATTATCAGGAAGAAAAGTAGAACGACCAAATGACCTACCTTCAGGTACATGGTTGTGATGGGAGCTCGCGCAGGGTTGACCACATTGTTCATCACCTTCACTATCTGAGCTGTCAAGGTTACCTGAACCTCATTAGCTTCAGCAAATGAAACAGTAAGCGATACACTCACTGGCAATTGGGATCTGATTCTGAGAAGCGGTAGGACCTATATTTCATGACATTCGAAGGGTTTCTCAATACAACAACCATTAGCATGTACATTGTTGACGCAGGACAGACATTGCAAGGCGTTTGTCCTTGTCTGGGGATGCTTTGTCAATTGCAAGAGATCTGGAACATATACATATGACCATTTTGACTGGTTTTGCTCTTGACTCCAGTGACCAGGATGGAGTGTGTTTGAGGCAAAGTAGAAGGAATTCTATGGAACAAGTCAGTTCAGTGAAGTGTGATGCGCTGGGGTGGTGCTGAGCCAGGTGCGTCGTCAGTTGGTTCTTGATTCTGAATATCGTGAGTACCTAGGACAATGGCATCTTGGAGCTCATGTACACCATCATGACATTTATGAACGTACTTGGTGACTGAGCTGCTGTTCTGAGCAGCTCAAGTCACGACACACATCATCTTATGTTGTTGTATTCACTGTTTGATCTACATTCAGATGGCATGCAAGAGGTTGGTGCTGTAGATGTTGTACACACTAACCATGGTGAGGTCAATGCTGAAGAGCTAGCCTGAGTCATGGATGGGTGAAACTGACTACCGTTGACAGAGTTAAGATACTTATGGCGGTCTGGACGGAGCGTCATAACTCAAGGAAGTGGATGTTGTCCTAGTAGCAGTAGCCATATGAGAAGGTATCCTGAAGCTGAAATGTGTATCAGACTGTGAAGGTGTAAAAGCTGGCTGGACTTCCATAGATGCAGCTGTAGATGCAACTGTCAAGCAGAGCATGTGTCTGCGAGGGAAGGCCACCAGACTTACCTGGGTGGTTGAGACGAGCACAGATGATGGGTGTGAGACAGAAAGACTTGTTCTATTACATCAGGGAGGCTTCCCTGGTATATATACTATCTACTAAGCGTCTAAGCAATCCCCAGAGGATATGTGAAGACCTTGCTGCATCTGCATGCCTTATTACATAAGGTCCGGACTGTATCCGGTACGGATGTACCAAGTCCGGTGCAGTGCAATGCAGGGTCCGGTGCGGACCAACTCTGAACAGTCATGGACTATGTTCGGATGTCCTTTGTACTACATCTAGTTTAATGAGGGTGTATGTACTAGGTACCCTACTTATCTATTCGACAGCAACCCATGCTGGAATCTGGTTTTCCTCATTGTCCTCCTGTGTGGGGGCATAGGATGGAGCCATTGGGTTGATTGTTTGGCCCTGCATAGCTATGTCGAGGTTTCGAGCAGCTTGTTGCGAGGGCCATGAGGCTTGAACATGTTCGATGATTTCAAGTTGCTGAACTGCTCTGCCAGGACCTTTCCCAGCCCGTGATGAATGCCTTTGAGCTGGCTGAGTCTCAGATGGGGGCTCTGTAACATATCTGAGAGATTGTCCCAAAAGAAAGTAAAAACTTACTGTCTGCGGCATGGTCTGTGGTGTCAAAGGGTTGCTCCGCTCTGAGTTTTTTTGAAGGAAGTCCGACCTGAGAATCTCCACTGAACTTGTGAGCAGTCGATTTTCGTTTTGGAGGCATCGGAGGGTAAGAAGCTGAACCAAGTCATGGGCCTTGCCAAAGTGCCCATTTATAAGCAAACTAATGTGGGCAAGTACATAAAATTGAGGACAATGTTAATGTGACATGGTACAGAACAGTAGATAATAACAAACACAAATGCCACATGGAGAGGTACAACAGGATGAAAAAATGAAAGCTAGCGTCTGCACTGCCGAGAAGGGTATCTTAACATTTGTTCAAAGGCTTCAAGGCTTTTTGCACAAAGAACGCCAAAGGGTATTGTCCATTGGTTCCGTTTGGTTGCTTGATGGACCTTTGCACAGACCCTCAATTGAACCAAGTCGAGCACACTTCTGCAGATTGTAGCTGGGAGGTATATACTCATCAGGATCACAAGATCACATCAGCAGCACGCATGAGTCGCTCCATGCCACATGACGTTTGGAGGCAATAAGGGATCCATGCAACAGAGTTTTAGGGGGAGGGAGCAGCTTCTTGCTAGTGACAGCCTGCTTTGGCAGAGGGGCGAGCAAATGTGTTGAGCTGCCAACTTGAACCTGTGCGGGATCTTGGTCTCCTGATTGGGCCATGTTCGCATTGAATATGCTTGATTTGCTGTGCACAAGATGTCCAAAACTGAGAGAAGGTGGGACTGCCTGCAGGTTGGGTAGGAAGGATAGTGTAATGCTTGACTGTTTCTGTATGTGGACCAGCAAAGTCAGAGAGGGACTCACATCGCTTTGCAAAGGACTGTCTGGGGACTGCTGATTGTCATCCGATGCCCCCCACACATTGGGTTTGAGAGATGAAAGTGCCTGGACAATGTGTTGGATGACTGTCATGGTCAAATGAAGCACTGCAGTGAAAGTTCTCCTTCTGGTCAGTGTACATGGGCAAGATGATATCATTTTGGAGGTTATTGAGGAGGGGAATGATTGGCTCGAAATATGGAGACATGTGCCTCACAACTTTCGGGAACCACATCAAATTTGATTGGATAGTGATGGTTTTGAGGACACTCGGGTTGAATGTGTTGAACAGCTGGTCGTAGCATTTGGCGAGTTTCTCATTATTCTTTTGGTTCGCCGGATCTTCATAGAGAACACATATTCCAACCAGCACGTAGAAGAATGACTCCAAGTCATGTAGCGAGCTGTGTATTACTGGCTGTTCAGGGCCAGCCATAACAAGCTCAGTGGCCATCCATGACCAGGTTCCCTAGGTTCCAGGTCAGCTGGGGGATTTGGAGAAAGTATAGAAGATGTATTGTGTGGTATAGTGGACATAAATTGATTGTATGATGAGGATCTAATTTTGGGTTATCAGTGCCCATGAGGAGCACAATGTCATGCTCGTCCGTCAGCTGTGAGGCAGGAACAGTAGTGAACCCATTTTCTTTCCCAACTGGTTTAATGTGGACATGATCAGTTGGTGGTGGAACTGCTGGAGAGTCTGACCAGGGCAGTTCCGACTCTTCCGCTGGTGAAGTCAAGATTTCCAGCAATATAGAATGTGCCACATTGGGAGTGGCAGGGGCATTGCAAGTATAATTGGGGGGTTCTGCATCGGGAGTATAGACGAGGGGGAGTGTGTTGTGAGCACAGGCAGGGGAGACATCGGGAGTGTGGACAGGAGAGACTTTGAGGACCATATCAGGAATGTGGACAGGGGAGGAGACCGCAGGGACTGTCTCGGCAGGGGCGCAGGAACTGTGTAGCCCCAGTCAGCGAGTATACCTCATCATGTGAGTGCATTCATTCTTCTCTCCAAGGTTAGCTGGGCTTGGTCAGAGAGATAGAGTCTGAGGTATGGCTCGTGAGCTCGCTGTTTCTTCCTTACCAAGGTGAGCAGCAGGTTCACAAGGCTGATATCATGGTGGAGAATCCTGGCATGCTTGATAGCATTCTTGTGTGCTAAAGCTCATTAAGAACTGGTGATCTGCAAATATAAGTTGATACTCACCGATAACACAATCTAGAAATGCAACTAATAGTTCCCCTAGAGATGAAAAGTTGATAAGGAGTGTATCGACAGGAAAGATGACGAGGTAGGATATGATGTGGAGGTGAAAGTTACGTGGAGAACAGATGTTTCATAGTTTTGATCGGATGAAATGAGTGGAGGCATTGTCAATACCTGAGTTTCATTGCAAAAATGTTTGGCACTAACTTGCATCTCAGTGAGTAGCTCCAGAACGCCTTCAATGCCATATTGTGTGAGGATGTGGAGGATCATGCCCTCTGTGTACTTCCTCAGAGGATCGATCCATGAATCCTTGACCATGACCACAACTTCCAGCCCAGGAGTACTTGAATCCACCATGCCCTCCCAGACAGTGGTTCCCTGGCCCACCAGGCTGTCACCAATGAAAAGAATCTTGTGGAGCCATATCTTGCAGACGTGACCCTCCTTGTCAACCACTTTCAACCACTTTCTGCATGTAGCGTCGTCAGTGGTGGGGTCAGACCCATCACCATCCGTACTGTCTGAGTCATATTCATCGACTGAATCATCCCTGTCGCTCACGTAATCCTCGTCATTTTCCAGTGAAGAGCATCCCTTGTCTGGCCTAACCATCACATCATTTGATCCAGGATCTTCGTCATCCAGGACATGATTGGCATCTGGTGACACTTCTTGATCACCTTGAGGTTCTGCTTCGTCAACACAGGCACTGTGTTTGCTGTCCCATTCGATTGACATATCAAATCTGAGACAGGAGTAGTCGGCAAGAGAAACACATCAGCAAACCAACCTTTTTCCCACACAGCCAAATTTTGACTCTGTACAGAAAGATCACCCAAATTACAGACTCTACAGTCTGTGCAAAGGAGGGTTGGTTTGCTGATGCACCTATGAGTATACACAGAAATTCCTTTGGTGAGTTATTGATGTCGAAGGTGTGGGTAGTGATCGATCCACTGCAGTCAAATATTGTTAGAGAGATGGTAGAACCGAGCAAGTGGATGCATGGGATGAAATAGCAGCCGTCTTGTGCACCCATGACACACGACATCTTCCCAGCTATGTCCAAGAATGATTCGCCTTTTTTTGACTGGTTACAGCAGTTTTTCACTTCACAGAACGTTGCAACCTGTCCCTGATGATGGTTATGGGGGGAAGGGGTCCCAAAGTAACATGTTATATCTGGCTTTCTGTGTGCAGGTGACCCATCTAAGGGCAAATGGGAGGACCTGGCATCCCAACGACTATGGTATGTGCGAGTTGGTACGAGAGTTGCTGGACATTAAGTGAGACTCACAAAAATGACAATCCAGAAGCCTTGCTGACAACCGCGAGCACGTTGTTCAAGAATATTTCCAGGTGAGCTTCACGACTGGCAATGGATTTGGGCACAAGTGAGGGACATGCCGAAGGCAAGAGCCACTGGCGTGTCTTTGATGTTTGTGTGATTCATCCATACCACTTACTCTTCTGAAAGACATCTAGGATCCCATCTATCGTATGTTGGATGTAGTTTGAGCCCACTGATACCACCCCCAAGAACAGGCGATGATCAGGGTAAATGAATTCCAGAAAGATTGTGCTGTTGTCCTTCTCAAGCTTCACACAGGTGTCCTTCATATCAATCTCCAGTAGTTTATCCATGGTTGATCTTGTCCAATCCATTTTTCACCTGAGTTGTGGGATGTTGGTTGAAATCTAGGATCAATGAGTGGTGTCAATGGTGGTAGTTGGTGTATATGTGGTACTCACACAATGTAGGTTGTATGGCGTCGGATGTGCCCAGAGTTGCTATATCATGGTAAGCAATGAAAAAAAGTTAACTAGAGTAGTGAGTATAAACTTACTTGCCGTTCTTTTTGTTTGGGTTGACCACTCTGAGCAGCCTGAGCAGCATCTTTGGTGGACATCGTTCATTTGAGTGAGTTGAACATGGGAATGGAAAGCTGGATGATAACATCAACACTGGCATATGACTCAGACAAGCATGGCTCATTGATATGATAACACTACGTAGTACCTTATATATTTTGAATGTGCGTGCATATGTTGTAGGAGCTGAGAGCTCCCTACAGTTACATATCTGGTATTCCCCACTTTCTAGGAGCCCCAGGAGTGTCTTCATCAAGTCCCACTGAGTCCACATTCCAATCCGAGTGTGATCCATGATCATTCCGTGCGTATCCATTCAATCCGTTCTGTTTCCGGATCTTCCATGTTGACCGGATTGGGTTAACGACTCTTATAACATTCCGGAATCACTCTTATAACCTGTCTTCGGCCGTTCTAGGACGACAGACATTTGTACCCATCGTCAGTGATGTCCTTTACGGTAACCGGATAGATGGATAGTGGTCTAGACTGGTCTAGATCCAGACAGCTCACCGGGCTACTGGTACTCAAGGGACGTTAGTGCCTTGTCGTATGGACCATATCTACCCTTTTGGACTAGGACTCATCTTTCCCGACACTTCACAAAGTCGTCGAGGGTCGATGATGAGCTTTTTCCTTCACTGCCTTCACTTTGTATTGGATATGACCTATATTAGGACGATTCCTCAGTAGACTTATGTTGTTTGTAGGCTTGGAATCTATCTTTTGCTTAGTTCCCATCTGTCTGAGTCTTGTCTCTGAAGCCTTTGGAGCTCGTTGCTACCAATCCGCTTCTACTTTTTCGTATCCATTATCCGTTCCGTCTCAGATACTCCTATCCATCTTCCGTTCCATACACGAATTACACGCATACCCATCGGACGCCTTCTGGATCTGTTGTTGCTCGTCAGGTCATAGCTACACCTCCTCATACATACATCCTTCCTTAGACCCCTGGGACGAGTCTTATGCTTGCACCCACCTTTCTCTGATTATCCTTGGTCTCACCTAGGGTACTCTACCATACACACCTTTACTCTTTCTTACAATGTATTACTATACCAAAGACAATGCATAATACAACTGCTTGGACCAATATTTGTTCAGCCAAAACACTGAGCTCTGTTCATAGCTATTCAATCTAGTGAGACACAGATGTGCCCCTTCACCAAAATCAGGAATCAAATGTGCAGGAGACCAGATGGAATTGATGGGGATCACCTCCCCAATTCATTGTCCATTTGACTGGACTGCTTGCTTGAGGTGGTGCATCCCAGTGACAGGGCTCAGGCTTCCAATGATGAAGTGTTGAATGTAAGCAAGGAAAACATCAGAACGCAGAAGATGAAATACCATCCGGAGCTGAGCGACAGAGTGGCCAGCCAATCCGTTTTTCAGCCAATGACTGTCGAGTCCAGAGCTAATGATGACCAAGTCATACTTGCCAAAAGGACTTGCAGGGGAGGATGGAATAATTCGTAAATTTTGCGGCTCCTCAAGGATGTTGGCATTGTGATACGACATCTGCTGGACTCATATCTTCTGCCATATCTGAAGTGTCAAAGTGTCAGGGTCGGGATGCACCAAACTACCACCCAGTTGTGCAGAAAAGGTGGAGATGGCAAGAGCAAGATCTGGCAGGTTGTATTTGATGGAAGCCTCAGTTAGGGTCAGCCTTGATGACAGTTTCACTGCAAGGTGGAAAGCCATTGTCGCTGTGGCGAACGTGTGGAATGGCTTAACAGCAGAAGGATGGGATCCTCGAAGAAGGGCAGTGGAGATCACAAAATAGTCAATGATGGATCATCCTGGGGTGTGATACACTTCAAATGCAAGCTTTTTGACATCTGGTTTGTGATACTTGTTGTCTCCATCGTCATCCAAAAATCCCTCATCCACTCCCTTTGTGCAGTGCTCCTCAATGGACAAGGCAAGGTTGAAGCAGAAACATCTATCCAGTCTGTCAAGGTGCCGCGTGATCTGGCTATAGTAGTTTTGATTGTTGCCAGTGTGTGCCAGCACCTTGATCTCTTCGACATGCGCATGTTCTGTGATATCAGCTGTCCATTGTATGGCTGCGCCGGACTGATGGATTCCTGGGATGACACTTTGCAAAAGCTTGAGTTTGGGGATTTTCCAATCATCTCATGGACTGTGCTGTACAATAGCATCCTTGTTCTGATGAAATTCCTGGAGAGTGTTGGCAATGTGATCGAGAGTGGAATCAGTGAACAACAGTGCTTGTGCAAGATAGTGGAAGTCAAGGAGTGCATGGAGAGCCATAAGGAACTTCAAGCAAGGGAATGCACCAGCTACCACATCTATGAGGTAACGTTGAACCGTGCGATGATCCCGGCCAGTTACTTGCTTCAACCAGGATATATCCTCAGCAAACCTTTGATAGCCCACAAGAGTCTGAACAACAGAGAAGTGAAAATCCAATTCCTCGGCTCCTAGGGCCACCATGATGCACCACTTCACATCGTGGTCCCATGTGAATCAGTGGAAGTGGTGCAGTGGTTCCACGGTGATAAAGTCACAGGGATCTGATAGTGCCCAGCCCAGCCAAAATGGCTTGACGACACCATTCAAGCACAGTTGTTTGATGACTTTGAGAAAGTTCTTGAAGTCAGTTGGCGAGTGTTTCAAACAAGCGACACAGATTGTGATTAGTGTCGTCTTTGCGGTATGAAGAGGGTGTTGATAAGGATTGCTGAAGTTTTCAGCTGTAGCGGTGGTAATCAGGGATGCTTTCAGGCCCGTGGCTGCCAAGAGACATTCCTCCAGTGTATCAGCGATCTGCAAAGCTATCAGTGTAAAACAGTACCATAAGTTGCCAAGTGGATCACTCATCATAACGCTGACTGCCACCACTGTCTTCAGCAGGGATAAAATGACATTGAGAGCCTGGTGCACCAGTCAGTCTCAGGCTTGCAGTAGGCCACAAACACGAGAAGTTTGGTGAGTAAACTTCGCGATAGGGAGGAGTGCGAGCAAGAGGTATGCATGTAAGGACGTCTTGCTATGGATTCATGTGTCGATATTTGTGAGGCTGATCAGAACAGGGTGAGCAACGTGATTGCCACTCATGATAGATATGTTTGTTTTGTTGGAGGATAGCACCACACTGAGGAGCATGGCGCCAGCGGGCAATGCCTCCTAAGAAAGAGTCAGTTCTCGGATACCAACCTGGGTGCCAAGAACAGCTCACCTGCATGGTCTATGCTCGATCTCCACTTAGCCATTCATCGTAGATGCAACAGATCTTTCAAGTTGCCGCACTAGTCCAAACTTTCTGTGGAACGAACAATATGTGGGATGCTAAAAGCGGGTTGCTCATTATACTTTGCAGACAATCAACTGGGTTGCAATAGAACAGGCGAAGCGGTTGCTTGACAGGGTATTCGGGTTTCAGAGTTTCACACAGCCATTTAGGGCCTGGCAGAAGGATTTCAGCGCAGGTCCTGAGTCCCTTTGCAGAGCGAAACAACAGCAAAGTGTTTTTAATCTGAATGATGTTAGTGAGTGGGACTCAGGGTCTGAGGATAGCGTGATCACTTACAATCTTGAGCAACAGGAGATGGTTGATTGCTGCCATGCTAAGGCCAGAACAGAACAACCAAGATGTGAATTTCCATTCTTCTTTTGAGGCCCAAGGGTAGTAGATATTAGCCTTTCTCTCCTCTGCATACCGATCCTCCCTGAAATTCTCCATAAAAGTCTTCCCGCTGAGAAACATTTCTCCGCAACCTTCAAAGATCTTGACATACCATCTGGGGCGTACTTGCTCTGGTTCCGATTCTATAGCCTTTGGGTTGTCTGGGGAATCCAAAGGAGCATTCAAGTCGTCCATCTGAACATTGCGGTCTTCTTCAAGGATGGGCGACTGTCAAGGTATATGTTCGTTGTCAGATTTTTCTGGATGCTGGGAATGTTGATCCATGTGGTAAGAATCCACCAACTCCACCTCAGTGCCCACTGTATGGTTGTCAAAATCTTCAGATAGAACACTTCCATAGCAAGAACCTTGCGGTTGATTCATGTGCTAGAGAATGTTGGTCTCTGAGTAAAACTTTTTCCCACAGCGAGGGCAGCTGATGGTCTTCAACAGACGATAGCAGACATTCTTCAATTGAGGCATCCTTAGGATGGTTAGAGCATCAATGAAGGGTAGGAGCCTTACTCACAACAAGTTCTGTATCAGAGATCTTGCCTTGTTCCCTGCCAAAGTGATTGTGCGATTACATACTACATTTGAATCCCATGCCCTTCCAAGTTGTCGCTTATTACCTCGAAACCGCATGGACTCAGCCTCACCATCCCCTTCTCAGGCTCCCCTTATATTCCCTCCAGATTACAACCCTAGCAGGCTCTGCAGATCCAAGCAGCACTCTTTTTTCTATGAGTCTGACAAGGCCTTTCACCTCGCTCCGCTCTTGCCTACTCTACATGAGAATATGATATCTCCGATTTACTGACCTCACTCTCGCACCATCACCAATTGTCATCCGGAATCAGGTGGTTCAAAAACTAATACACGAAAGGATGAGAAAGGTAAATGGCCTGCCGTGGAAGCTGATAGTCATTGGGGCTCAATGGTGAGCTGCATTTTAAGCTAGCATGTATGTCCTGCTAATTTTACAGCACATTGTTCCAACTCCATGCAATAATATGGAGGCTCACCTACTGCTTAAAGCTGCTTGAAGTGATTGCCAAATATCTTGCATGCAAAAAGAGCTTGCACAAGAGATCATCCACCGAAATGTCCTCGCCTTGCAACTCAATCGAATCTTCCTGGAAAGGGTATGTGAAGATTTACACGCTGTGGATGAAGTCGTTGGTCGAGTGTGCCTTTCCAACAGATGTAGTGGTCATTCAGTCGCTCTTGAATGTGCAATGCGTGAGTCACATCACAACAACATGACTTTGAGCAGTAAGTTCCGCTCTCTTTTGTCTCGTCTCTTGTGAATCCGGCTCAGATGTTCATTGACCCATCGATCAGATGCATCGTCATCCACTTTTGATGTCAGATTGGACTGATCCATACCAATATTGTGAAGTATGTACCTATCTGTCTATATGTACATGTACCTTCAGTTGGAACTATCCAGGTCTTGAAGTTTGTTGTCAAATGATTTTTGCTAACTTGGCCATATATGATTGCACCTTATTTGACAAGGTTTTTCAGATGCCACAGCACTTGCCAGTGGTGGCATGATGATCAGGACTTGGACGATGATGTGTCTGTGCTCTGGATATGATGACAACAACAAAAACAACCCAACTCGTCTGCTGATGCCATTGGCAATTTGTGTGGGAATCACAGCAGGCTGGGACAGGCCTGGACAGCCTGTGTGACACTATGTGACATTATGGCAGGCTGAGAGTTCCTGTAATTGTCGTGAGAGTCTGGAATCTTGGCTATTTGAATAGGCTGGTTTGCTGATGTGGATTTCCTAGAGGATTGTTGATTTGTATTTCAACATCCGGATTATCCTCTCTTCTTTCTTCATCAGGTGCATCTTGTTCATCTTCTTTTTCTCCATCTTCATCATCTATCTGTTGGAGAGGAATAGGGGGCTGAATGTCAAGCTGTTCTTTGAAACAATGCAGAAAGGAAAATTCATTGAAAGTGGTGGTGGATGATATGACAATGCGATGTCATTTCCTAGACCAAAACTTCCATCCTTTATTGCCTTGTTCATATCCAATAAAAGTCATTTCTTCGGCTTTAGGAGAGAGTTTGTTTGTTCTCTGATCCTTTGGTATGAAGATATAGGCTTTGCTTTCAAAAACCTTGAAGTATGATATATCAGGTTTATTCCCAGAGAATATCTCAATGGGAGTCTTCCACTGATGACGATGCATGGGTTGGTGGTTATAGATGTGGAGAGCTGTTTCAACAGCATCTTGCCAAAGCCCTTCTGATAAGCAAGCATGCTGTCTCAGAGCTTCTGCTTTCTCCATAATAGTTTGATTGAACTGTTCTGCATGACCATTTTGTTGTGGTGTATGGGGTACAGTTTTCTGATGTTGGATGCCATGAGACATGAGGAATGACTGAAACTTGTGTGACATATATTCTCCTCCTCAGTCCGAATGTAGAGAGGCGAGGGTAAGGCCAGAGTGGTTCTGAAGCCAGTCAACAAGGCCTTTGAAGTATGTAAAAACCTCAGCCTTGGTATGGATGAAGGCAAGGAGAGTGAAAGCAGAGCAGTCGTCAATAAAAGTGAGGACATAGCAAGCTCTAGAGCGAGACTCACATGGGAGTTCCATAAGGTCTGAGTAAACAAGTTCTAAAACTCAGGAGGAATGGGATGTAGAAGTGGGAAAAGAGCATTCATGCATCTTTCCTACTAGTAGGGCACAGCCCTTACAAGGAGGAAGGTCCGAAGGTTTGGTAGGAAGTCCAGTAATCCATGTAGGGAGTCCAGTGACATGAGTTTGGGCATGTCGAAAAGCATTGGAGGAACAGTGTCCAAAGCATTGGTGCCATAAGTCATATGAATCTGTTTCCTGCAAGGAGTTTATATTTGACATGTCCGGAGTGATCAGTGTGGACCGAAACCAGTGTAGAATATTGGTGGGCGATGAGGCAGAAGCCTAGATCACCAACCTTCCTTGCTTGTCCCAAATCTTGGTCTGTTTATCAATGGTTACTTTGTAACCTTGCTTGGTGAGTTTATTGGTAGAAAGCAAGCGATGAGCTGCTTCAGGAGAATACCAACAACTGTGAAGCACGATTGGAATTGGCTTTGTGTCACCAAAAGGTTGTTGAAGAATGATGGTCCCAGGACCAATCATCTCAATGGATTTACCATTGGCAACCTTTGCGAATTTTCATTGATCATGAAGATCAGAAAAATCTTCTAAGTATGGACTGATATGATCTGTACATCCACTGTCAACAAGCCAGTGGTGTTTATAAAACTCTTCTTGAGTTGTCTCAGTTCCGACCATATAAGCAGAAGCGAAGTCCTTGTTGTAGAGGTCATCCGTGTAGTTATCATTCCAATCATCATAGTCTGGTACAAAACCATCAGGAGCATGTGTAAAAGAGACAGTGGAGTGTTTCCACGTGCCATCCACTCTTCTCCGATGGTCTTCATAAAAGGATTCTGATTCCTTCTTGGGTTTCTTCCTTGAGTTTTTCTTTCTACTCAAGGAAGTCAATGACTGTGGAATGTGTTTATCAGATTTTGGGGTTATCTGAGAACTTGGCTTGTTACGGCTTTCATTGGAAGGACCAGCGATGTCCATTCCATTCTCTTCTTCTTCCACCATGGTGGCCCAATCTTTGGATGAGCCAGGAAGTGTTCTGGATGGTCCAACAACACCTGAACCCAAAGGTCTGAAAGGGTCTGAAAGGGTATGACTGGTTCCAGGCCAGTGGATAGCAGGGCATTGCCATCCAGCTTGTGCAACTATAGATGAATCACTTTCTTCTCCTTCATTAAGCTTGACCTCATATTCAAGCCTCTGTTCGAACATTCTTCTATGACTCCGGTCATCTCAGAGTTGAACAGGTATGCTTGTTCATCACCATCTGCGACATTTGGGCGACCTTTTCCTTTCCTGCTCTGATTGCTGCGGAAGTGGTCATATGCAGGTGTATTGGTGGAACGTTGTTGGTTTCCACCTCGACCACATTCTCAATTTCCTCCTCCTCTGTTGTTACCATGGCCTCGAGAGTTTCTGTGACCTCTAGGTCTGGCTCCTCTCAGTACTTCACAATCCCAATGTCCTTGATTGGACTAGGAGTGGTAGCTTTGGTTATATTGAGGCTGCCATTGACGCTGTGGTGGTCCTCTCTGCATAACAGCAGTGCGTTGGATGGAGGAATCGTGCTTGATAGAGCTGTATAATATACATGCAGATAGTGGTTGTTGGGAAAGGGATTGTTGGAGAGAATTCTCTGTACTGATACAAGGTATGATTACCGATACGTCTAGGTCGGCAAAGGGAATGGTTTGAATGGCTGTCACAACCATTGGATGGAATGAATGGTGGAGTTTAGCCATGAGCAACATGGCCTGGAGTTGATCCTGCAGGTTGGCTCCTGCAGCATTCAGCTGTTGGAAGAAAGACTGGAGATCAGTGATGGATTCTCCAATGGTTTTGGTGACCGTTACACCATTTTCATTCTTGTACTTTTGACAGAACTCATAGTCAATCATCCTTTTAAACAGATGGTAGATCCCAGCTGCTCCGATATCTCTGTACATGCTTTGTAGGAGTTGAAAGAACACTCTTGCAAGCGATGGATGGGGGACTGCTGGGATAGCTGGTTGACCAGCAGCCACAGGTATAGCAGCTTGAGGGACATAGTCCCAAACCACTAACCTTTGAATGTCAGATGTACATGTCATGACAAGGAAGCCCATGATCTTGCGATCCATGATAAGCCATGGACCTTGATCGGCCTGTGGTTGGGCGTTATAGGTAAATGTCCCATCCATGTATTTTCATCCATCTAGCATGGAGAGGGGAGCACGGATCACAGTGACCCATGAAGACCAGTCAGCACTTCCAGAGAGCCTGGTGAGGCGACTATAGGTGGTAGAATCAATTTTGAAAGTGTCAGGAAGGATGGTAGCCATTTAGATAAAGAGTATCTGCTCAAAAAGATCAGATGAGATCATTGGTAAACTCAAGAAAGAAAGATTAAAAGAAAATTCTCCTGCTGCCTCTATTGATGAATATGGTGGTCGGTGTCTTTGGATCCAAGTAGCTATTCGGTTCCTTGTATGAGTTCGTTTTGAACATGTATTTTTATTAAGCCAGAAGGCCTCGTGTTCGGCTTTAGAAGGCCTAGTGGCATATACTAAACCATACATTTCTGGAGCAGAAGTTCGCATGGCCTTGAGAGCTAAGAACCGAAGGGGTTCAAAGTAGTGCAGATTAGGCACTGAATCTTTTCCCATTTTGATGTGGGGAATTGATTCCTCAGATGTATTTATACAAGGGAGAAGACTGGAATATGCATACAAGTGTTTCCAAGAAAAACCAGATCTATCATATTCATTACATTCTTCTCCAGTGTCCATCCTATTGTCACTGGTGTAGTGACCTCCTAGGTGAGGTGGCATAGGCCACCACAATGGAATTTCTCTTTCAAGATCTCTGACTCTGAGAAGGTCCTGCTTGTGATGGAAGATTTGCAAGTAATTCTTCACCAGGTTCTTCTTCTCCTTTTCCCATATCCGGAAGTTCTCTGCTTTGTCGCTTGTCAATAGGAGGATCTGTGTTAACTCTGACATTGCGACAGTTTTTCTAAGCGGGTTCGATGTATCCTGTTTCATAGAATTCAGCGACATCCTAGATCATTGCAGAATATACATGAGAGGAATGTCGTTCTGCTTCTTGAAGTAGTTGGATGGTGACATCGAAAGAATCTGGATTGATGATGAGCATCTGGAGAACATAATGAGTGGGATTCATCTGGTGATACCGCTTTCTCATGATGTGGTCAAACTCTCTGTTCCACTCACATTGAGTGGGGATGCTATGGTTCGGGTCGATTAGTTGGAAACCAGAATTGAGCCATCCTGGTCTAATAGTTTCCAGGATTTGCTTTGTCTCATCGCAGTAAGGCAGGTGGTCTGCCCTCAAGATTTCAAAACCATGGAAGTGGACGAGAGCATCCAGAGTAGAGTTCCATGTTGCGGTAGGAGGTGCCCAGCCTGCAAAGCTATAAATAGAGAAGAGGGTTTCATCCTGGTTGTGGTAAGCGAAGGTAAAGCGAGCATCTGATATGTTTATGCAAGCCTCAGGACTGATAGCGACAGGGTAGGCAAGGCGACAGGAGTTGAGAGGTTCGAATAGATCAATGCATCCAGGATTAAATCAGGAATAGGAGTGATAGAAGGGAGGTTCATCAGAGAGGATTTCGTCGTATGCTGGAAGGGGTGTGTTGATATGTGTGACCGGGAAAATGCAAATGAGGGGTTCATTCCAATAAATATCTTTGGCTGGGTTGTGTCCAGTGTAATGATCCCAAAAAGGATCAGTAGGATCCAGGAAGTCCTGGGGTATCAGGGTCTCCTGGCCATCTGTCAGGTACAAGACCTTCAGGAACTGGTTCTCGGTCTCCGCATCCAAATCCAGGATTGGAATATCTTGCAGCATAATGAAGTCCATAGTTGGTGTTGATGAACTGAGCAGGAGTGGGAGTAGATGGAGGAGATGGTGGAGGAGATGGTCTTGGGGAAGTTCTGATGGGAAGTGTTACCAATTGGATTTGATCATCGTCTTGTACAAATGTTCCTGGAGGGAAAGAGTTCCTCAGGAGATTGTCAACGTTGTTGAAAGTGTTATAGATGTCGTAAAAACTGGGAAATTGGAATCCGCAGTGACAACATTCATTGCTGCAGCAAAGGTGTAGGCAGCGAGGGCAAGCTACAGTGGGCTCAAAAAGCGTTGCAATGCCTAACCTTGATATGGTGCGAAACACACTTGATCTAATCACTTAGGCTTGGTGGAGTCAAAGGTAGTACCTGCTCTTGGCTACAAATCAGTCCTCGGGTCATGTGATTTGGTCCAGTGGCTATGAATATATGCCCATTTCAAAACAGCAATGTCATTGCAACACTTTTTGAGCTTTTGTGTTAAAAGCTAGAATCTCAATCATATCAAATGATAGTTGGCACTATTTGGCACTACAAACAGAGATATACAATTAGACATTATATATAAGGTTAAATAAGTTCACACACACTGCCACCATGTGTATATTATTGCCATTTACCACTCTAAGCAACACTTTACTCTTTAAGCTTGATATTGGTTATCTATCACTATTGCTGCCTCAACCAGTGGTTGTAATGTCTTAGTTATATTTGTATTGCAATAAAGCAAGTGTTTTGGCATGCTAAAATGTGTTGGTTTCTGCTTCTTCATCACTTATCCTACTAGTACCTGCTAGGGTAGTAGTTTTGATCATAATAGATCACACTATGCAAGTGAGAAGCATGCTTCCAAATGTTACCAATTTGGTCCTATATTCATGCATGACCTTCTATTATCACAAAAGCATTGAAAGAAAGCCTATAGCTGGCCAAAAACACCCATCATTAATCAATACACATGTTTATACCTATGGCATCTTATAAAAGTTAGCATTTGACTGGTTATGTAGACTTGAAAACATGTTTGAAGCTTTCATTAGATCAAAACTAGTAAATGAGGATCAAATTATACACAACCCATATGAAGAATTAATTACAACAGCTTGATAATTCACTGGTGTAAATACAAAGCATTAATTGATGGCATTCATGGGTTGCTATGGGTTCCTTTTCAGGCATTTTGTGAATAGGAAAGAACATAAATGATTGTATGAGCAAATTTATGACATTTGAAAGCATGCTTCTCACTTGCATAGTGTGATCTATTATGATCAAAACT
>JBBPSU010000057.1:0-29376 GCA_038093755.1 Tylopilus microsporus | reverse complement strand
CAATAAGGACTACTATCTATGATGTCAGAGATAAGCGATAGCTGACTCATTCTGATGAGTAAAATGGATAGTGTAATGGATAAGAAAGATAAGAGAGTCTAGACCTTTCTTCCTGAATCGGTAGCTTGGTAATAGAAGAGCAGAAATATAATACTACCAATTCAACACTCCTTCTCACTATCATTTGACGAAGGGAATGAGATTGATCTTTAAATGATTTTCTTCAAACTTTTGCCAAGTGAGATTCTTCGTAAAGAGATCTGCAAGCTGATCTTTTGTAGGGACATAGAAGACTTCGATGATCCCAAGATTAGCTGCTTCACAAACATAGAGATCTGGGATATCCATATGTTTTGTTCTTCCTTCTTGAGCAGGGTGAGAGGCTAAAAAGATAGAGCCTTGGTTATCACCATTGAGGGGAATAGGATGAGCCATTTGGTATCCAAATTCTCGAAAGAGATTTCAGATCCAAGAGAGTTGTTTAGTGGTCTCTGTCATCCTGACAAACTCTGCTTCTGTAGATGAAAGAGTGATCCTCTTCTGGCGTCTTGATAACCATGAAACAAGACCATTTGCCAAGAAGATCACATAACCAGTTGTGGATCGATGTGTTTCAACGTCTCCTGCCCAATCTGTATCAGAATATGCAATCAGATCTGTGTCTGATGCAGTCCCATTGTACTGGATACAAAGATCCTTTGTGCCACATAAGTAGCATACAATATAAAGAGCACGTTGATAGTGATCCTTGCTAGGATTAGCAGAATATTGGGCCATTTTGATAACAAAATATGCTATGTCAGGACGTGTGCCAAGCATTGCATATAGCAGGGATCCTATTACGGACTGGTAGCATTGACGGAGTTTTGGATCAACTTCTTCTTTATCGTTTGGTTTCAGAGAATATCCGGAAGGAAGTGGTGTTCGTGTGTATTTGGCATCTTCAAGTTTGAATCGTTTGATAACTTTCTCAATGTATTTGCATTGATCAAGTCTCAGGATGTGTTTCTTGCGATCCTGGGTAATGCGCATGCCTAGGTATTCTGTGGCTGCACCAAGATCTCTTGATTCCCAATGTTTCATGAAAGTCTTTTTATGTTCGAGGATGAGGTGTTTGTTACTACCCATGAAGAGTGCATTGTCAACATAGACAACAAATAAAATCAAATCCTTTCCTTTGAATTTAATATAGACACCAGGATCTAGATGTGATTGATAGAATCCTTGGTCAAGGAGGGATTGATGCAGGGCTTTATTCCATTGAAGCGCTGCTTGTTTGAGTCCATATATTGCTTTCTTCAATTGACAAACTTTATTCTCCTTCCCCTTTACTTTGAATCCTTCAGGTTATTCCATGTATATTTCTTCGTCAAGTTCTCCGAAGAGGAATGCTGTCTTGACGTCCAGTGCTTCGATCTCCCAATCTTCGAGTGTGGCTATGGCTAATAGGAGTCGAACTGTTTCGAATCTTGCAACTGGAGAGAAGGTTTCTTCAAAGTCTATTCCAAAGATTTGTGTAAAGCCTTTGGCTACGAAGCGAGACTTCTTTCATCCATCGCTTTTAGTTGCGTATACCCATCTCCCTTTGATGGGTGTGTGACCTGGAGGTAAATCCACTAGTTCCCATACATCTCTTTCTTGGAGAGATTGTATTTCTTCTTCCATTGACTTTTGCCATTCTCTTTGTTCTTTGGGCGGAAGTTTGAGGGTATCTTTATAATGTACTGGCGTGCCAACAGCAATGGCAGCTGCAGTCATGTGATGTCATATCCAGAATGATGAATACATTTGTCCTAGATCATCTTCCTCATTTGTAGGATTGTTCGGTGTCGACTCCAAAGATTCTTTTTGTTGAAGTTCCTTTTCGATGTCCAAACCCTTTTTGTTACCATAGGCATTATCTGGTAAAATCCTTGGTTTAGGATCTCTCTGTGATCGTCTGACTGGAAGATTCCTAGCCTCTGCTCTTTGATGATTCAATTTAGAGGGTGGTAGAGCTGATTGTGATCTTGCTCTATTAAAGGGTTGTGATTGGCAATCAATAGGAGGGTCTGGTAGAGGTTGTTGTGGACCATCAATACCAGGTGGAATATGTGGATTTCCTAGAGGATTGTTGATTTGTATTTCAACATCCGGATTATCCTCTCTTCTTGGTTCATCAGCAGGTGCATCTTGTTCATCTTCTTTTTCCCCATCTTCATCATCTATCTGTTGGAGAGGAATAGGGGGCTGAATGTCGAGCTGTTCTTTGGAACAATGTGGAAAGGAAAATTCATTGAAGGTGGCAGTGGATGATATGACAACGCAATGTTGTTTCCTAGACCAAAACTTCCATCCTTTTGTGCCTCATTCATATCCAATAAAAGTCATTTCTTCAGCTTTAGGAGAGAGTTTGTTTGTTCTCTGATCCTTTGGTATGAAGATGTAGGCTTTGCTTCCAAAAACCTTGAAGTATGATACATCAGGTTTATTCCCAGAGAATATCTCGATGGGAGTTTTCCACTGATGATGACGCATGGGTTGGCGGTTATAAATGTGAAGAGCTGTTTCAATAGCGTCTTGCCAAAACCCTTTTGATAAGCAGGCATGCTGTCTCAGAGCTTCTGCTTTCTCCATTATGGTTCAATTGAACTGTTTTGCACGACCATTTTGTTGTGGTGTATGGGGTACAGTCTTTTGATGTTGGATGCCACGAGACGTGAGGAACGATTGAAATTCGTGTAACATATATTCTCCTCCTCGGTCCGAATGTAGAGAGGCGAGGGTAAGGCCAGAGTGGTTCTGAAGCCAGTCAACGAGGCCTTTGAAGTGTACAAAAACCTCAGCCTTTGTACAGATGAAGGCAAGGAGAGCAAAAGCAGAGCAGTCATCAATGAAAGTGAGGACATAGTGAGCTCTAGAGCGAGACTCGCGTGGAAGTTCCATAAGATCTGAGTGTACAAGTTCCAAAACTCGGGAGGAACAGGATGTAGAAGCTGGAAAAGAGCGTTCATGCATCTTCCCAAAGGCACAGCCCTTACAAGGAGGAAGGTCTGAAGGCTTGGTAGGAAGTCTGGTAATCCTAGAAGGGAGTCCGGTGACATGTGTCTGGGCATGTCGAAGAGCATTGGAGGAACAGTGTCCAAGGCATTGGTGCCATAAGTCATATGAATCCATATCCTGCAAGGAGTTGATATTTGACAGATCCAGAGTGATCAGTGTGGACCGAAACCAGTGTAGAATATTGGAGGGCGATGAGGCAGAGGCCCGGATCACCAACCTTCCTTGGTTGTCCCAAATCTTGGTCTGTTTATCAATGGTTACTTTGTAACCTTGTTTGGTAAGTTTATTGGTAGAAAGCAAGTGGTGAGCTGCTTCAGGAGAATACCAACAACTTGTAAGCACGATTGGAATCGGCTTTGTGTCACCAATAGGTTGTTGAAGAATGATGGTACCAGGACCAATCATCTCAATGGTTTTACCATTGGCAACCTTTGTGAATCTTTGTTGATCTTGAAGATCAGAAAAATCTTCTAAGTACGGACTGATGTGATCTGTACATCCACTGTCAACAAGCCAGTGGTGTTTATAAAACTCTTCTTGAGTTGTCTCAGTTCCAACCATATAAGCAGAAGCGAAGTCCTCGTTGTAGAGGTCATCTGCGTAGTTATCATTCCAATCATCGTATTCTGGTACAAAACCATTGGGAGCATGTGTAAAAGAAACGGTGGAGTGTTTCCACATCCCATCCGTTCTTCTCCAGTGGTCTCCATAGAAGGATTCTGATTCCTTCTTGGGTTTCTTCTTCGAGTTTTTCTTTCTACTCGAGGAAGTCGATGACTGTGGAATGTGTTCATCAGATTTTGGGGGTATCTGAGAACTTGGCTTGTTACGGCTTTCATTGGAAGGACCGGCAATGTCCATTCCAGTTTCTTCTTCTTCCACCATGGTGGCCCAATCTTTAGATGAGCCAGGAAGTGTTCCAGATGGTCCAGCAACACCTGAACCTGAAGGTCCAAAAGGGTCTGAAAGGGTGTGACTGGTTCCAGGCCAGTGGATAGCAGGGTGTTGCCATCCAGCTTGTGCGATTGTGGATGAATCGCTTTCTCCTCCTTCATTAAGCTCGACCTCATATTCGAGCCTCTGTTCTTCTTCTATTACTCTGGTCATTTCGGAGTTGAACAGGTATGCTTGTTCATCGCCATCTGCAATGTTTGCGCAACCTTTTCCTTTCCTGTCCTGATTTCCGCAGAAGTGGTTGTATGCAGGTGTATTGGTGGAATGTTGTGGGTTTCCACCACAACCACATCCTCGATTTCCTCTTCCTCAGTTGTTACCACGGCCTCAGGAGTTTCCACGACCTCTTGGTCCGGTTCCTCTTGGTACTTCACGATCCCAATGTCCTTGATTGGACTGGGAGTGGTAGCTTTGGTTATATTGAGGCTGCCATTGACGCTGTGGTGGTCCTCTCTGCATAACAGCAGTTCGTTGGATAGAGGAATCGTGCTCGATAGAGCTTATACATGCGGATAGTGGTTGTTGGGAAAGGGATTGTTGGAGAGAATTCTCCATACCGATACGAGGTATGATTACCAATACATCTAGGTCAGCAAAAGGAATGGTTTGGACGGCTGTAGAAATCATCGGATGGAATGAATGGGGGAGTTTTGCCATAAGCAACATGGCCTGAAGTTGGTCCTGCAGGTTGGCTCCTGCAGCGTTCATCTGTTGGAAGAAAGACTAGAGATCTGCAATGGATTCTCCAACGGTTTTGGTGACCATTACACTGTTTCGTTCTTGTACTTTTGATAGAACTTGTAGTTGATCATCCTTTTAAACAGATGGTAGATTCCGGCTGCTCTGATATCTCCATACATGCTTTGTAGGAGTTGAAAGAATGCTCTTGCGAGCTATGGATGGGGAACTGCTGGAATAGCTGGTTGACCAGCAGCCGCAGGTATAGCCACTTGAGGGACATAGTCCCAAACCACTAACCTTTGAATGTCAGACACACAGGTCATGACAAGGAAGCCCATGATTTTGCGATCCATGATAAGCTATGGACCTAGATCGGCCTGTGGTTGGGCATTATAGGTGAATGTCCCATCCACATATTTCCATCCATCTAGCATGGAGAGAGGAGTGCGGATCGCTGTGACCCATGAAGACCAGTCAGCACTTCCAGAGAGCCTGGTGAGGTGACTGTAGGTGGTAGAATCGATTTTGAAAGTGTCAGGGAGGATGGTAGCCATTTAGATGAAAAGTATCTGCTCAAAAAGATCAGATGAGATCATTGGTAAACTCAAGAAAGAAAGATTAAAAGAAGATTCTCCTGCTGCTTCTATAGGTGAATATGGTGGTCGGTGTCTTTGGATCCAAGTAGCTATCCGGTTCCTTGTATGAGTTCTTTTTGAACATCTATTTTTATTAAGCCATATGGCCTCGCATTCGGCTTTAGAAGGCCTAGCGGTATATACTAAACCATACATTTCCAGAGCGGAAGTTTGCATGGCCTTGAGAGCTAAGAACCGAAGAGGTTCAAAGTAGTGCGGATTAGGCACTGAATCTTTTCCCACTGGCATTTTGATGTGGGGAATTGATTCCTCGGATGTGTTTATACAAGGAAGAAAACTGGAATATGCGTACAAGTGTTTCCAAGAAAAACCAGACCTATCATATTCATTACATTCTTCTCCAGTATCCTCTCTATTGTCGCTGGCATAGCGACCTCCTAGGTGAGGTGGCATAGGCCATCGCAATGGAATTTCTCTTTCAAGTTCTCCGACTCTGAGAAGGTCCTGCTTGTGATGGAAGATTTGCAAGTAATTCTTCCCCAGGTTCTTTTTCTCCTTTTCCCATATCTGGAAGTTCTCCACTTCGTCGTTCGTCAATGGGAGGATCTGTGTTAACTCTGACATTGTGACGATTCTTGTAAGCAGGTTCGATGTATCCTGTTTCATAGAATTCAGTGACATCCTGAATCATTGCAGAATATACACGGGAGGAATGTCGTTCTGCTTCTCGAAGTAGGGTGATGGCGACATCGAATGATTCTGGATCGATGATCAGCATCTGGAGAACACGATGAGCGGGATTCATCTGGTGATACCGCTTTCTCATGATGTGGTCGAACTCTCTGTCCCACTCGCGTTGAGTGGGGATGCTATGGTTTGGGTCGATAAGTTGGAAACCCAAATCAAGCCAACCTGGTCTGATAGATTCCAGGATTTGTTTGGTCTTGTCACAGTAAGGCAGGTGATCTGCTCTCAAGATTTCAAAACCTTGGAAATGGACGAGTGCATCCGGAGTGGAGTGCCATGTCGTGGTAGGAGGTGCCCAGCCTGCAGAGCTATATATAGAGAAGAGGGTTTCATCCTGGTTGTGGTAAGTGAAGGTAAAGCGAGCATATGAGATGTTTATGCAAGCCTCAGGACCGATAGCGACAGGGTAGGCAAGGCGACAGGAGTTGAGAGGTTCGAAAAGATTGATGTGTCCAGGATTAAAACGGGAATAGGAGTGATAGGAGGGAGGTTCATCAGAGAGGATTTCATCGTATGCTGGAAGGGGTGCGTCAATATGCGTGACTGGGAATATGCAAACAAGGGGTTCATTCCAATAAATATCTTTGGCTGGGTTATGTCCGGCGTAATGACCCCAGAAAGGATCAGTAGGATCCAGGGAGTCCTGGGGTATCAGGGTCTCCTGGCCATCTGTCAGGTACGAGACCTTCAGGAACTGATCCTCGGTCTCCGCGTCCAGATCCAAGATCGGGATATCTTGCAGCATGACGAAGTCCATAGTTGATGAAGTGAGTTGGAGTAGGAGTAGATGGAGGAGATGGTGGAGGAGATGGTCTCGGGGAAGTTCCGATGGGAAGTGTTACTGATCGGATTTGATCGTCGTCCTGTATGAACGTTCCTGGAGGAAAAGAGTCTCTCAGGAGATTATCAATGTCGTAGAAAGTGTTATAGACGTCGTAGAAACTGGGAAAATTGGAATCCACAGTGACAACGTTCGTTGCTGCAGCAAAGGCGTAGGCAGCGAGGGCAAGCTAAGAGCAGGCCAGAGTGGTGGGCTCTAAAGATGATGATGGGGTTTCTTCCTGAGGCAGGAAGTTGAGCAGCAGGGAAAGTGAAGTGTGTACCCGGTGGGGATGCTCCATAACGAGTTCCTAAAGGAACGTTGAAGATTTCACTAACCGGTGAAGAAAAGGCCTCTTGAATGTGGACAGGTACGTTGACCTGTGGCACAGACAAGGATACAAGTTGATTAGTTAAGCCAATTCCCCGGTGTGACATATACCAAGTATAACCAAGGTACGCTCTGAACTCCTTGCACGTGACGGTTGTAGACATCAGAATGACGGGCTACTTGTCAGGGCGGGGCTCATAACCTATCGGAATAATCTCTGATATCCGATGGCGCAGTACAATGAAGGGTAGAGTCAAGAGTACTAGTAGGAGACTTACTCTTAGGTTCAGAGGTTCAGAGGTACGAACAGTGGAAGTTCAGGAGTGTGCGAGAACTTGTTATTAGACTGGGTATAAGACCCAGTCTTATATACTGGAACGTATCTGTATGTACGTGTTATGACCAGTATCATATATAGTAATCTTCTAGAACATCATAGAAGATTAGATAATAGGACTATACTTATTGTCCTATAGCAATAAGGACTACTATCTATGATGTCAGAGATAAGCGAAGCTGACTCATTCTGATGAGTAAAATGGATAGTGTAATGGATAAGAAAGATAAGAGAGTCTAGACCTTTCTTCCTGAATCGGTAGCTTAGTAATAGAAGAGCAGAAATAGAATACTACCGATTCAACAGCCAGAGCGGCATGTATGTCCCCAGCTTGTAGCACAACCTAGAAAGATGCATTCCCCAGATGTACTTACAGGGAATTTGAGACATGTATGCACCGCTGCATTCAAAGTGCAAATTTCCCCCTTCTTTTCCGACTTGTCGAGCATGACATATCCCTTGGCAATTCTCATGAACGCACCTAGCACAGTGTTCTCAGAGGCAGGGGCGTGCACATACATCCCCATGTTCTGTAAAGGAACGCAATGCCTGTCACCCAAGGCCTTGAGTCTCAATTTGCGGTCTGCAACCAATATGCGCCAATCTGGATGACTGTCAATGAAAAAACTATGAGTAGTGCAAAGACAATGTAAACAAGGCCAACGCACACATCGTCATAAGGCACTTCCCACTTGCCTCGTTTGTCTGCAACCAACACAAGCACCCCATCCAAACTGTTCACTGCATGCCACAACAACGCCACCCTCAGCACTGTCCCAGATGCATGCTGAACCAACATTGCATGTGAATCGTGAAACACGGTGTCTAGATATGGGTTTAGCATGGGTCTGACACCAAGGACAAGTGAATGCGTACCAGTCAGTCCACCATCGGACACGCTTGTCTTGATGGCCCACTTGGCGATACATCCACAACAGATGTCCCATATCTTGACCGCCCACCAAACCACACTTGCTGTCCACATCCTTCAAGTCAGACATGGCTGATGAGAGAAAGCTGGGTGTCATGTTTTGCATCCGGGCTCGCCAAGAGCTCTGTACTGCTCCCACCATTGAACTTTGCATTAGATATGAATGCAAGTTCACAGGGATAGTCAGGCCATCACAGGACATGTCTGACGGGATACAAAGAATGCAGCACATAGGTCAGTTTGTTTGCAATCTGTGACGCAGTGCTCAACCCCAGAGATCCCATACCTTGTGCACGATCAGCCATGGTGGTAGCATGATAGACGAGACACACCTTGACTGTATGATCAAGCCCATGCTGATGATCCAACTCTGTTCCGTCTGTGTAGCAATGTTGTCCACCCCCTTGCTCGTGACCGAGGTGCTGCACCAATCCAAGGCCAGGATGGGACCTGTATGCGCCACAGGTAAGCGATCAAGATGACCCCACTGTGTAACAACCTAGACTTAAGTTGTAACGCTTGAGGGCAAGACAACAGCAATAACCAGTGTTCTAGACTTCAAGACTAATCATCAAGTCCAAAGCGAGTAGATGAGAGAATAGTAGAGTGGTACCCTTAATTCAGTCTTGAGCCTAAGGTGAGAGGAGAACAAATGGATAAGACTGGAGAGTATGGTAATGTACATGGGTTTAAATACTGTGGGGTACCATGCACAGACCAGGCTATGAACTACCTTTTGAGGACAAGCAATGCTGCATGCGTAGCTATGCACAGTCAATGCTGTGAAGACAGATATGGTAAGGTAAAAGTGGAGTCATACTCAGTCCAATGAAAAAGAAGGAGGATGAGAGAACCAATAGGATGAGAGAGAATGAAAGAAATTGTAACATTACCCCCCTCTTAGATCGAGTCATCCTGACGAGACTTCAATAAGCTTGTCCAATCTGTTTCCAGGTATGAATCACTGTTTAAGGTGACTCAGCTTCCCAATTGCCCCATTGGCCTTGATTCGGCCCGTTTGCCGGCTGATCATTAGTCATGTCCCATTGGTTGTTTTCCCAGTCGGGAGGGGGACATTTGACTAACTTACCCCAACTCTGTTTGACTCCAATGGCCATCCATTCAGTCATTGTGACCATTGAGAAGGTGAATACATGCCATGGTTCCAAAGACAGGGAAACGAGGATGGGGGTTTGCATATGGGCAGCCTTATTGACGATATTGGAGGTGTGTATGGCAACGGCGTGGGCAAGGACGTAGACCAGGGTGAAGATAAAGGCAATGGTGATGCAGACAAAAAGAATGATGAGAGACATGGTTGTGAGGAGAAGATGCTGGGAAAGTTGAGGGTGTAACGGCAATTATATATCTCCCTCGAAGTCCAAACACATGGCTTTGAAGTGTGTTTCGGTATCTATAGAATAATCATGGAAAAGGGCTGTGAAGTTGGCTGTGGAAATTCCGCAGATCTTTCGAGGGGAGGATGGGTTCTTTTTATGAAATTCGGCAATTGCTTTTTCTGCATTAGCCAAATTAGCTAGTGGTTCCCATCATGATGTACAATCTGTTTTGTCCCAGCCTTTCCAGTGTATGAGGTACTGGAGTTGTCGCCCTTTCATTCGTAATGCCACAATTGATTCGACTTCATACTCTTCGTGCCCTTCCTCTGTGATTATAATTGGGTCAGGGCGTAGGGTTGGTTGTCCATCTAGAACTTCTCAATAAGGTTTGACGTGGGAAATATTGACCATGGGATGGATGTGAATGGATTTAGGAAGACATAATGTGATGGCATTGGGCAGGACCTTTGTGATGGTATATGGTCTGATCCATTTTTGAGTCAGTTTCCTCGTGGTATAGGAAAGTTTGAGATGCTCCATGGAAAGCCACACCTGATCTCTGATAGCATAATCCAGACCTTTGCTTTGCTTCTGTTCTGCGGAACGTTTCATCCTCTTTTGGGTAGCTTCGAGAGCTTCTTTAATCTCCGTATGAGCTTTCCCAGCTTCTTTTCCAAATTCTCCCACTGCCGACTTGGCATTTCCTTCAAAACCTAGACGGGGGTGATAATTTCGGGTAATGGCAAAGGGAATGGTACCGGTGGTGGAAGTGAGGGCGTTATTGTGCTGGAATTGAGCTAATTTGATCCATTCTGCCCAGGTTTCCTGCTTCTTTGCCACATAAGCATGGAGGTATTGTTCTAGATCTCAATTGATCCTTTCAAGTTCAGTTTGTCCGTCAGTTTGAAGGTGGTATGCCATGGAGAGCTGTTGCTCGATTCCTAATAGTCTGCAAAGCTTGGAAGTGAAATCAGAAACAAATTGAGATCCATGATCTGAAACTATAGTAAGAGGGAGTCCGTGAATGCACCAAACATTGTCTCAGAAGATATGAGCTAAGTCTTTTGAAGACATGGTTTTGATGCAAGGTACAAAGACCACTTCTTTGGAAAATCTGTCCACGATAACACAAATAGAATTGAATGAAGACGAAAGGGGAAGTCTGGTAATGAAATTGACTGAGGTATCTTCCCATGGGTGCTTGGGAGCATGGAGGGGAATGAGTTTGCTTGCAGGTGCCTTTTGCTTACCCTTCATGAGGGTGCATGTCTGACAGGAATCTACGTAAAGCTTTGCATCTTTTGTGATACTAGGCCATGTGAAGTATTGTGAGAGGAGATGAATTGTTCTTGCCTGACTGGAGTGGCCAGCAATTGGAGAGTCATGACATAAGGTCAGTAATTTCATTTGTATGGAAGGGGAAATGAAAACTTTTCCAGAATCATTCTTAAATATTTTTTCCTTATCATCGAAGGTGAAACCTTCTATGTCCCCTGAGATCTTCTGTGATTCAATGGTAAGTTTGTTGTAAAAGGAGGAGGATAAAGAGAAGTTATTAGTCTCGAGGATTTCTGGAAAGATAGTGATGTTAGTATTGTGGTCGACAACCGCATCACCATGGTCTGGTCTTCTTGACAGAGTGTCTGCTCTTCCATTGGTTGTTCCTGGCTTATAGCACATTGTGTAGTTGAATTCCTGAAGGAGTGCGTGCCAGTGGGCTTGTCTAGGCGATAGAGTTTGTGGTTTTTGCCAATACTCAAGATTTTTATGGTCTGTCCAGATCTCAAAAGAAGCTTTTCCTATGAGGTAATGGTGCCATTCTTTGAGAGCTCAAATGACAGCCAAGAGCTCTTTGTCATAGATTGGATACTTTCGTTCTGCGCTATCAAAGGAATGAGAGATAAATGCAGTTGGTCTCCACAAACTGTCTTCTCCTTTTATTGACAATACTCCCCCAGTGGCAATGTCGCTTGCGTCAGTTTCTCCTCACATTTCTTTTTCTTGATCTGGATATGCAAGAAGAGGTGCTTTAGTAAAGCATTCCTTGAGGTTGTTGAATGCCTTTTCTTGTTTTGGCCCCTATTCGAAGGGCATATCTTTCTTTGTAAGATTGTTTAGGGGTCTAGCAATGTCAGCGAAATTGGCAATGAAACACTGGTAGTAATTGCAAAGGCCAAGGAAGCTTTGTACTTGTTTGAGCCAAGTTGGGGTTGGCCAGTCGAGAACACCAGCTACTTTTGACTTTTGCATTTCGACACCTTCTTTTGAAACGACCATTCTGAGGAAGTTGACTTTCTTTTGTTCGAAGTGACATTTCTCAGGTTTGACATAGAGATCGTTGTCATGCAGTCTTTGAAGAACTTCTTTGACAATCTTTCTATGTTCTTCTGTTGGTCTTCCTTTGGTGAAGATGTTGCAGTCATCCATAAAGATGATAACGAGTGTGTACATGTCGTTGAAGACATCATTCATCATCTGTTGGAAGGTAGAGGGTGAGTTTGTCATTCCGAAATACATCACCAATGGTTCATAGGAACCGAGAGGAGTGACAAAAGCTTCTTTCCACTCATCTCCTTCTTTGATGCAGATATTGTTGTATCCCCATCAGAGATCCATGGTGGTGAAAAGGTCTGCACCCTTGAGTCAATCTATTAGTTGAGGGATTAGCAGTAAAAGGTAGGCATTTTTTATGGTTCCATCATTAAGGTAACGGTAGTCAATGACCATTTGTTTTTTACCATCTTTCTTGGGAATAAAGAATACAGGTGATGTTTGAGGTGATTTGGATGGTCGAATGTATCCTTTCTTGAGTTCCTTTTTGATGAATATTCTGACTTCTTCCATGTCAACATCTGAAAGGGGAATGATGTGACCATTTCTTGGTGGTTCAAAATCAGGTTTAAGATTGATAGCATGATTCCAAGGCTTTCTGATTGGCATTCATTCCGATTTGTTCTGTGAAAAGACATCAAGGTAATCATGGTACTGAATGGGTACTTTTTCCTTAAATCCTTCTTCAATGGCTCATTGGAACATAGATGAAGGGAGTCGATCTTGTTGATGAACCTTGCACCAACTGGTACATCTAGAAAATATTAGTTCTTTTTTGTTCCAATCAATTTCTGGATTATGGCATTCAAGCCAATTGTATCCTATGAAGAGTGAGTTGAGTGTGTTCCCAGGATAGTTACATAGAAATCTGCATATTCCAAATGTCCTTGGATATCCAATAAGATAGTTACTTGATGCATGATACTGCCAATGGCTCCTTCAGATCCGTCAGTATTGGTAACTAACATTGGGTTAGCTAACTCTTGGAGGATGAGATTATTATGTTTGCAAAAGTTTAGATCAATAAACAAGTTTGATGCACTGGAGTCAAGTAAGGCACCGACTTTTGCTGAGTTCCATCTGTTAAGAGTTCAGAAGCATATTCTTGTTTTTACCGTGAGTTGTTGTGGGGTTGAAGGATTTGAGGATTGAGATGATATTTCTGTGGAGCAGTTAGTCATAGGGGAATTAAGCACATCTTTGGATGCCACGCTTTTACAGAAAGATGCCCTGAAAATAGAGTCTATCATGCATACAGGAAAATCATTGTCAGTATATTCTTCTAGATCATGAACACCTTCATTCTTCATGATCCTTGGGCTTTTAAAGCCTCCTGTTGTTTAGCCTCTACTGTGATCCTGTCTCACCAGTAGGCTTCTGCCTCACTTGTTACATAAGCAGCATTGTGCGAAGTGTATCCTGCTCCAACAGCTGCCTGTGGCTGTCCTTGATTGAGATCCGAGGACCTCGTGTTTGCCTTCTTCGGCTTCTTGCAGTTTTGGGCGATATGCCCTACTTCTCCGCAGTTGTAGCAAGTATGGGTATCACCGGCGTACTGGATTCCAATCTCCATTGGAGCTCTGCGACCGGGCTGTGTCCCCATGGCAGTGAACTGTGGCTGGTTCTGACCCTGGGAAGGATGGTACTGTCCTTGGTAGGGTTTTGGGCTTTGGGCCACCCTAGTCGCACCTCGTTCTTCGTGGATCCTTTCCAACGTCTTTCTGTAGTCGTTGTACCTCTTGTACAATTTGTCATAATCATCTTCATCAATCTCATAGTGGAGGGAGACTTGCTGATAGGTGGAGAATCATACAGCAACCTGAAGAAGATGTGCAGCCTCTCCATCTGAGACCTTTGCTTCTCTCTTGAGTATGTCAAACTTTTGGAGGAAGTCTGCTGTGAGCATGGATCCTTGTCGGAGGGCTTTCAACTCCTGGTATGACTGGTACTTGAGAGTTGTGACCTGAAAGAATCCTGTGAGCTCTTCCTGGAATTTAGCCCATGTGGGCCATGCTGCATCTCCCCAACGGTCTCCTGCCTCATTTCTTATCATTAGTTCTTTATCGAGGTATCTTTCCATCGTTAGTTGGGCAAAGGGTTCGGCCTTCCCTTTGAGACAAAGCAAGACCGCCATGGCCTGCACTTTGTCTGATTTCCACGTTTGTGTTGAGACCCATAGATGAATCTTTGTCCACCAGAGACGGAACTTCTTCTTGTCCCCATCCCATTTTCCGATGTAAGGAACTACCATTCCTTACGGTTGTAGGACCTATCCTATGACCTCTACATGACTTCCCTATCATTGTCACTCATGTCCTTAGTGATCCTATTCACTCATGTCACGTCTGTCCACTGTCCGTCATTGTCCGCTTGTCTGCCCCTACAGGAATTGTCCGGAACGTCCTGTCCTTTGTCCGCAACAGTCCGCATCGCACCGGAATGTCATTTGAGGTTCGTGACCACTTTATTCTATGACTTTGGACATCTTGGCTAGTTCCTTATGGTTTTCGACGTGTGAGGCACGAGGTACTTACACTCCATATGGTCCTGTCATACTTATTTCAAATTGGTGTTGTTATGGCAGTCTGGAGTATGCTCCGGACTATAAACTGTTTGTCAGATGATTTGAATGCATCTTGCGCCCGTTAGCATTGATCACACTTCGCTCGCCATCCTTTTGCTCGTCCTCATCATCCTCATCATCGTCCGCCGTATTATCACATCCGCTCTCGTCCATCACGTCTGCATTCGTTCCGACCGCAGTGGTCACACCAGTCATCACTTTCCATGCTCTGGACAACCGTTGTCCATCTATCATCATTCGCCTGTCCTCATCCTTGAAGCCTTCCAAGTCCTTTTCCGTCCATCACTCCTGGTTTTCTGAGGTCCAGACCTCCTTAGGACCCTCCGGACTGTTCTATCTTTAGGTCTCCTCCTTCACCAACTCATCAAGAGTCTCTTTAGGGACAAACCTATCGTTCCCTTAGATCATTTCTTTGTTTAGGACCTAGTTGGACTTGTCCTTCAGGATCCCTTACATCCCTTCACCGGGATCAGCAATCTTCTTTACTGTTTCTTCTTCTTTCCTAGCGTTCTCTTTCATGGCGTTGTAGGAATCCAGTGGATCCTACGGTTGTAGAGAGTCTTTTCACAGGTTTCTAGGTGTTCCCCAACATGTCCCTCAAGAGTCCCTCTGCTGTCTGTGTCCATCCTGTGCGATCCGTGAGTTATCTGTTCCTATCCGTGCTTATCTGGATGTTTCCCGCACTCTGGATACCCTGGATTCATGTTTTGCTATTCGTTCACGTCCAGATCAGTTGGTCGATGCTCATTTATCTTGTTCTGGACTACCCGTTGTTCATTTGACATCGCTAGACAGTCCCTAGTGCGACATGCAGGGACGTTTTCACCATTTCCAATAGAGTTAGAAAGTCTGGGTATGCCCAGACTATTAAGCCTTGTCCTCAGGACTTAAAATAGATCTTTGGGTTTTGCCATCTGAAGGTCTCCTGCCTGTGTGCAGGATCTTTCTCGTCTGCGTTGACAGTGCTGTTGCTGTTCGTATCCGGGATCTGTGTTTCTGGACTCTCTCTCGTTCTCATGTCTCTGTCCAGTCGAGTGTCCGTGCACCTCATCTTGGGCCATTTCCCACTCTCTTCTACAACATTCCCCACTGGTTTCACGCTCCCTCTTTGTCATCCGCTCTCCGGACTTGCATTTCTGCACTTTCCCATGCATCAGAAACATCGGGTTTCCTCCATCAGTGCCTGGATACGTGGGGCATCATCCTCCTACTCATAGGAAACCACCCAGAATCCCTTGGGATGAATCCCCTCACACCCTATCACCTTCCCAACCACCTTACGTTATCTTCAGCGTTGATCAATGCATCTCAGAGATTGTCCATGTTAAAAGGGTTCGACATCATTGCTTACTATCAAGTATCTTCCAACCTGATTCTGGGCAAGTCTTCTGATGTATCATGAGGCGAATATCGTTTCTTTGTGAATAGAGTGTGAATCTTCTGAGGCAATGTCTTGTGCTCAAGTAGATAGTCTTATCCAAGTGTAACAACCTAGACTTAAGTTGTAATGCTTGAGGGCAAGACAACAGCAATAACCAGCATTCTAGACTTCAAGACTAATCATCAAGTCTGAAGCAAGTAGATGAGAGAATAGTAGAGCAGTACCCTTAATTCAGTCTCAAGCCTAAGGCGAGAGGAGAACAAATGGATAAGACTGGAGAGTATGGTAATGTACATGGGTTTAAATACTGTGGGGTATTGTGCACAGACCAGGCTATGAACTACCTTTCGAGGACAAGCAATGCTGCGTGTGCAGCTATGTGCAGTCAATGCTGTGAAGACGGATACAGTAAGGTAAAAGTGGAGTCATACTCAGTCCAATGAAAAAGAAGGAGAAATTGTATGATGAGAGAACCAATAGGATGAGAGAGAATGAAAGAAATCATAACACATTGGTCCATTTGTATGCCCCAGCAGTATATGGAACCATTGTCAAGACCAACAACGGCTTTGTAGATGATGCGAGAGAGAGGGCAAAAAGGCGAGGGAGCGGATGGACATCGGCTGGTGAATCCTCATCACGGAGCATGATATGTCACACAAATCCTATACAATGTGGGTAGGGCACCAAGACAAGGGGCGGGGCAATGTACCCAGATATGCATGTCACCGTCCACAGAGCCAGTCACGGTGATGCAATAGTACGGAACGGTGGATGAGCAGGAGAGCTTGTGTATGGAGCGAATGTGGCTCTTGGTCTTTCGTTCTGCAGGCCTTGTTGTTGAATCGGTAGTATTCTATTTCTGCTCTTCTATTACTAAACTACTGATTCAGGAAGAAAGGTCTAGACTCTCTTATCTTTCTTATCCATTACACTATCTATTTTACTCATCAACATGAGTCAGCTATCGCTTATCTCTGACATCATAGATAGTAGTCCTTATTGCTATAGGACAATAAGTATAGTCCTATCACATAATCTTCTATGACGTTCTAGAAGATTACCATACTCTACCATTGGTACAATATGTACAAACAATAGGTAGACACTATATAAGACTGGGTCTTACACCCAGTAGAATAATAAGTTCTCACACACTTCTGAACTTCCACCCTTCATACTTCTGAACCTCCTCATCTAAGAGTAAGTCTCCTACTCTTGACTCAACCCTTCGTTGTACTGCGCCATCGGATATCAGAGATTATTCTGATAGGTTATGAGCCCCGCCCTGACAAGTAGTCCGTCATTCTGATGCCTACACCCGTCATGCACGAGGAGTTCAGAACGTACCTTGGTCGTGTTTGGTATATGTCACACCGTGGAATAGGCTTAACTAACCAAACTGTATCCTTGTCTGTGCCACAGGTTGAAATACCTGTCCACATTCAAGAGGCCTATTCATCACCGGTTAGTGAAATCTTCAACGTTCCTTTAGGAACTCGTTACGGAGCACCCCCACCAGGTACATGCTTCGCTTTCCCTGCTGCTCAACTTCCTACCTCGGGAAGAAATCCCATTGTCATCCTTAGAGCCCGCCACTCTGGTCTGCTCTTAGCTTGCCCTCGCTGCCTATGCCTTTGCTGCAGCAACAAACGTTGTCACTGCGGATTCCAATTCCCCAGTTTCTACGACGTCTATAACGCTTTCAATGATGTCAACAACCTCCTGAGAGACGCTTTTCCTCCAGGAACGTTCGTGCAAGATGACGATCAAATCCGATCAATAACACTCCCCATTGGAACTTCCCCGAGACCATCTCCTCCACCATCTCCTCCATCTACTCCTACTCCAACTCACTTCATCAACTATGGACTTCGTCATGCTGCAAGATATCCCGATCTTGGATCTGGACGTGGAGACCGAGGATCAGTTCCTGAAGGTCTCGTACCTGACGGATGGCCAGGAGACCCTGATACCCCAGGACTCCCTGGATCCTACTGATCCTTTCTGGGGTCATTACGCCGGACACAATCCGGCTAAAGATATTTATTGGAATGAACCCCTTGTTTGTATATTCCTGGTCACACATATCGATGCACCTCTTCCAGCTTATGACGAAATCCTCTCCGATGAACCTCCCTCCTATCACTCCTATTCCCGTTTTAACCCTGGACACATCGATTTATTCGAACCTCTCAACTCCTGTTGCCTTGCTTACCCTGTCGCTATCGGTCCTGAGGCTTGCATAAACATATCATATGCTCACTTTACCTTCACTTACCACAACCAGGACGAAACCCTCTTCTCAATATATAGCTCTGCAGGCTGGGCACCTCCTACCGCGACATGGAATTCCACTCCGGATGCACTCGTTCATTTCCAAGGTTTTGAAATCTTGATGGTAGACCATCTACCTTACTGTGACGAGACAAAACAAATCCTGGAATCTATCAGACCAGGATGGCTCGATTTGGGTTTCCAAATGATTGACCCGAACAACAGCATCCCCACTCAACGCGAGTGGAACAGAGAGTTCGATCGCATCATGAGAAAGCGGTATCACCAGATGAATCCCGCTCATCGTGTTCTCCAGATGCTAATCATTGATCCAGAGTCCTTCGATGTCACCATCACCCTACTTCGAGAAGCAGAACGACATTCCTCCCATGTATATTCTGCAATGATCCAAGATGTCGCTGAATTCTACGAAACAGGATACATCGAACCCACTTACAAGAATCGTCGCAATGTCGGAGTTAACACAGATCCTCCCATTGACAAATGACGAAGCGGAGAACTTTCGAATATGGGAAAAGGAGAAGAAGAACCTGGCGAAGAACTACTTGCAGATCTTCCATCACAAGCAGGACCTTCTCGGAATCGGAGAACTCGAAAGAGAAATTCCATCGCAGTGGCCTATGCCACCTCACCTAGGAGGTCGCTACGCCAGCAACAATAGAGAGGATACTGGAGAAGAGTGTAATGAATACGATAGGTCTGGTTTTTCTTGGAAACACTTGTACACATATTCCAGTTTTCTTCCTTGTATAAACACATCCGAGGAATCAATTCCCCACATCAAAATGCCAGTGGGAAAAGATTCAGTGCCTAATCCGCACTACTTTGAACCTCTACGGTTCTTAGCTCTCGAGGCCATGTGAACTTCCACTCCAGAAACATATGGTTTAGTATATACTGCTAGGCCTTCTAAAGCCGAATGCAAGGCCTTATGGCTTAATAAAAATAGATGTTCAAAAAGAACTCATACAAGGAACCGGATAGCTACTTGGATCCAAAGACACCGACCACCATATTCACCTATAGGAGCAGCAAGAGAATCTTCTTTTAATCTTTCTTTCTTGAGTTTACCAATGATCTCATCTGATCTTTTTGAGCAAATACTTTTTATCTAAATGGCTACCATCCTCCCTGATGCTTTCAAAATCGATTCTACCACCTATAGTCGCCTCACCAGGCTCTCTGGAAGTGCTGACTGGTCTTCATGGGTCACAGCGATCCGCGCTCCTCTCTCCATGCTAGATGGATGGAAATACGTGGACGGGACGTTTACCTACAACGCCCAACCACAGGCCGATCAAGGTCCATGGCTCATCATGGATCGCAAGATCATGGGCTTCCTTGTCATGACATGCACGTCTGACATTCAAAAGTTAGCGGTTTGGGACTACGTCCCTCAAGCTGCTATACCTGCGGCTGCTGGTCAACCAGCTATCCCAGCAGTCCCCCATTCATCGCTCGCAAGAGCATTCTTTCAACTCCTACAAAGCATGTACGGAGATATTGGAGCAGCTGGAATCTACCATCTGTTCAAAAGGATGATCAACTACAAGTTCTGTCAAAAGTACAAGAACGAAAACGGTGTAACAGTCACTAAAACCATTGGAGAATCCATAGCAGATCTCCAGTCTTTCTTCCAACAGATGAACGCTGCAGGAGCAAACCTGCAAGACCAACTTCAGGCCATGTTGCTTATGGCAAAACTCCCCCATTCATTCCATCCGATGGTTTCTACAGCCGTCCAAACCATTCCTTTTGCCGACCTAGATGTATTGGTAATCATACCTCGTATCGGTACGGAAAATTCTCTCCAACAATCCCTTTCCCAACAACCACTATCCACATGTATAAGCTCTATCAAGCACGATTCCTCAATCCAACGAACTGCCGTTATGCAGAGAGGACCGCCACAACGTCAATGGCAGCCTCAATATAACCAAAGCTACCACTCCCAGTCCAATCAAGGACATTTGGATCATGAAGTACTGAGGGGAACTGGACCAAGAGGTCGCAGAAACTCTCAAGGCCGCAGTAACAACCGAGGAAGAGGAAATCGAGGACATGGTCGTGGAGGAAATCAACAAACCTCCAATACACCTGCATACAACCGCTTCCGCGGAAATCAGGACAGGAAAGGAAAAGGTCGCGCAAACATCGCAGATGGCGATGAACAAGCATACCTGTTCAACTCCGAGATGACCAGAGTAATAGAGGAAGAACAGAGGCTCGAATATGAGGTCGAGCTTAATGAAGGAGGAGAAAGCGATTCATCTACAATCGCACAAGCTGGATGGCAATGCCATGCTATCCACTGGCCTGGAACCAGTCATACCCTTTCAGACCTTTTCGGACCTTTGGGTTCAGGTGTTGCCGGATCATCCGGAACACTTCCTGGCTCATCTAAAGATTGGGCCACCATGGTAGAAGAAGAAACTGGAATGGACATTGCCAGTCCTTCCAATGAAAGCCGTAACAAGCCAAGTTCTCAGATACCCCCAAAATCTGATGAACACATTCCACAGTCATCGACTTCCTCGAGTAGAAAGAAAAACTCGAAGAAGAAACCCAAGAAGGAATCAGAATCCTTCTATGGAGACCACTGGAGAAGAACGGATGGGATGTGGAAACACTCCACCGTTTCTTTTACACATGCTCCCAATGGTTTTGTACCAGAATACGATGATTGGAATGATAATTACACGGATGACCTCTACAACGAGGACTTCGCTTCTGCTTATATGGTCGGAACTGAGACATCTCAGGAAGAGTTTTATAAATACCACTGGCTTGTTGACAGTGGATGTACGGATCACATCAGTCCGTACTTAGAAGATTTTTCTGATCTTCAAGATCAACAAAGATTCACAAAGGTTGCCAATGGTAAAACCATTGAGATGATTGGTCCTGGTACCATCATTCTTCAACAACCTTTTGGTGACATGAAGCTGATTCCTATCGTGCTTACAAGTTGTTGGTATTCTCCTGAAGCAGCCCACCGCTTGCTTTCTACCAATAAACTTACCAAACAAGGTTACAAAGTAACCATTGATAAACAGACCAAGATTTGGGATAACCAAGGAAGGTTGGTGATCTGGGCCTCTGCCTCATCACCCACCAATATTCTACACTGGTTTCGGTCCACACTGATCACTCCGGATCTGTCGAATATAAACTCCTTGCAGGATATGGATTCATATGATCTATGGCACCAACGCTTTGGACATTGTTCCTCCAATGCTCTTAGACACGCCCAGACACATGTCACCGGACTCCCTTCCAGGATTACCAGACTTCCTACCAAGCCTTCAGACCTTCCTCCTTGTAAGGGCTGTGCCCTTGGAAAAATGCATGAACGCTCTTTTCCTGCTTCTACATCCTGTTCCTCCCGAGTTCTCGAACTCGTTCACTCGGATCTCATGGAACTACCACGCGAGTCTCGCTCCAGAGCTTGCTATGTCCTCACTTTCATTGATGACTGCTCTGCTTTCGCTCTCCTTGCCTTCATCCATACTAAGGCTGAGGTTTTTACACACTTCAAAGGCCTCATTGACTGGCTTCAAAACCACTCCGGCCTTGCCCTCACCTCTCTACGTTTGGACCGAGGAGGAGAATATATGTCACATGAGTTTCAATCGTTCCTCATGTCTCATGGCATCCAACATCAAAAGACTGTACCCCATACACCACAACAAAATGGTCATGCAGAACGGTTCAATCGAACCATCATGGAAAAAGCAGAGGCTCTGAGACAACATGCTTGCTTATCAGAAGGGTTTTGGCAAGACACTATTGAAACAGCTCTTCATATCTATAACCGCCAACCCATGCGTCGTCATCAGTGGAAAACTCCCATCGAGATATTCTCTGGGAATAAACCTGATGTATCATACTTCAAGGTTTTTGGAAGCAAAGCCTATGTCTTCATACCAAAGGATCAGAGAACAAACAAACTCTCTCCTAAAGCCGAAGAAATGACTTTTATTGGATATGAACGAGGCACTAAAGGATGGAAGTTTTGGTCTAGGAAACGACATCGCATTGTCATATCATCTACCGCCACTTTCGATGAATTTTCCTTTCCGCATTGTTCCAAAGAACAGCTCAACATTCAGCCCCCTATTCCTCTCCAACAGATAGACAATGAAAATGGAGAAAAAGAAGATGAACAAGATGCACCTGCTGATGAACCAAGAAGAGAGGATAATCTGGACGTTGAAATACAAATCAACAATCCTCTAGGAAATCCACCTATTCCACCTGGTATTGACGGTCCACAACAACCTCTACCAGACCCTCCTATTGATTGCCAATCACAACCCTTTAATAGAGCAAGATCACAATCAGCTCTACCACCCTCTAAAACAAATCGTCAAAGAGCAGAGACTAGGAATCTTCCAGTCAGACGATCACAAAGAGATCCTAAACCAAGGATTTTACCAGATAATGCCTATGGCAATGAAAAGGGTTTGGACATCGAAAAGGAACTCCAACAAAAGGAATCTTTGGAGTCGACACCGAACGATCCTACAAATGAGGAAGACAATCTAGGACAGATGTATTCATCATCCTGGATACGACATCACATGACTGCAGCTGCCATTGCTGTTGGTATGCCAGTACATTATAAAGATACCCTCAAATTTCTGCCTAAAGAACAAAAAGAATGGCGAAAGTCAATGGAAGAGGAAATACAATCTCTCCAAGAAAGAGATGTATGGGAACTAATGGATTTACCTCCAGGTTGCACACCCGTCAAAGGGAGATGGGTATACGCAACTAAAAGCGATGGACGAAAGAAATCTCGCTTCGTAGCCAAAGGCTTTACACAAATCTTTGGAATAGACTTTGAAGAAACCTTCTCTCCAGTTGCAAGATTCGAAACAGTTCGACTCCTATTAGCCCTAGCCGCACTTGAAGATTGGGAGATCAAAGCGCTGGATGTCAAGACAGCATTCCTCTTTGGAGAACTTGACGAAGAAATATATATGGAACAACCTGAAGGATTCAAAGTAAAGGGGAAGGAGAATAAAGTTTGTTGATTGAAGAAAGCAATATACGGACTCAAACAAGCAGCACTCCAATGGAATAAAGCCCTGCATCAATCCCTCCTTGACCAAGGATTCTATCGATCACATCTAGATCCTGGTGTATATATTAAATTCAAAGGAAAGGATTTGATTTTATTTGTTGTCTATGTTGACGATGCACTCTTCATGGGTAGTAACAAACACCTCATCCTCGAACATAAAAAGACTTTCATGAAACATTGGGAATCAAGAGATCTTGGTGCAGCCACAGAATACCTAGGCATGTGCATCACCTGGGATCGCAAGAAATGCATCCTGAGACTTGATCAATGCAAATACGTTGAGAAAGTTATCAAACGATTCAAACTTGAAGATGCCAAATATGCATGAACACCACTTCCTTCCGGATACTCTCCGAAACCAAATGATGAAGAAGTTGATCCAAAACTCCGTCAACACTACCAGTCCGTAATAGGATCCCTGCTATATGCAATGCTTGGCACACATCCTGACATAGCATATTCTGTTATCAAAATGGCCCAATATTCTGCTAATCCTAGCAAGGATCACTATCAACGTGCTCTTTATATTGTACGCTACTTATGTGGCACAAAGGATCTTTGCATCCAGTACAATGGGACCGCATCAGACACAGATCTGATTGCATACTCTGATACAGACTGGGCAGGAGACGTTGAAACACGTCGATCCACAACTGGTTATGCGATCTTTTTGGCAAATGGTCTTGTCTCATGGTTATCAAGACGCCAGAAGAGGATCACACTTTCATCTACAGAAGCAGAGTTTGTTGGGATGACAGAGACCACTAAACAACTTTCTTGGATTTGAAATCTCTTTCAAGAGTTTGGATACCAAATGGCTTGTCCTATTCCCCTCAATGGTGACAACCAAGGCTCTATCTTTTTAGCCTCTCACCCTGCTCAAGAAGGAAGAACAAAACATATGGATATTCCAGATCTCTACGTTCGTGAAGCAGCTAATCTTGGGATCATCAAAATCTTCTATGTCCCTACAAAAGATCAGCTTGCAGATCTCTTTATAAAGAATCTCACTTGGCAAAAGTTTGAAGAAAATCGTTTAAAGATCAATCTCATTCCCTTCATCAAATGATAGTGAGGAGGAGTGTTGAATCGGTAGTATTCTATTTCTGCTCTTCTATTACTAAACTACTGATTCAGGAAGAAAGGTCTAGACTCTCTTATCTTTCTTATCCATTACACTATCTATTTTACTCATCAACATGAGTCAGCTATCGCTTATCTCTGACATCATAGATAGTAGTCCTTATTGCTATAGGACAATAAGTATAGTCCTATCACATAATCTTCTATGACGTTCTAGAAGATTACCATACTCTACCATTGGTACAATACGTACAAACAATAGGTAGACACTATATAAGACTGGGTCTTACATCCAGTAGAATAATAAGTTCTCACACACTTCTGAACTTCCACTGTTCGTACTTCTGAACCTCCTCATCTAAGAGTAAGTCTCCTACTCTTGACTCAACCCTTCGTTGTACTGCGCCATCGGATATCAGAGATTATTCCGATACTTGTTGGTCATGAACACGGATGGCCAATGACGCATACCATGCTTGGTGTTGCCAGGCTTGTCCAAGTCCCACATGATGAGATCGCCATTTCTTGCGCTCATCAGTATCTTGTTGTTGTAATCTGTGGGTAATCTGAGTCTGTCGACCGGGCAGGTGCAAATAGACCCACTGCCACTACACCAGGTCATGTCGATGCTTACGCTTTCAATCTTGAGCCTGCTGCCATCCCAGAGATTCTTGGAGAGCTCGACGCGGTGCCCACCGCCAAGACCAATGGCTGATTTTTGTTCAGTGGTTGCAATGTTGTGTGGACCTGACAAGTGAAGGACACACAGGGCTGCTCAACAGTGTCATCAGACAAGGCAAAATGGAAAACGAGCGGTAGGTTGGGTGCACATTCCCTTGCTGTGATGACACACTGCACGCATGGGTCAGTCAATGAGTAGTATGTGTGAGTGAATGCACTTGCACACACAAAAAGTGAGTTGGTGTGCGACCACCCACATGAGGACACCATGACAACAGACCTAACAAGGCCGTTGGAAGACCCTGTGGACACAATGGGCGACGATGAGTGTCATCCAGATGGGCCCTGTGACAGAGCTACCTGACCAGCCTGAGGGTGCAAAATAATGCCATTCAATGAGAGGCAGCAGTAGGATGATTATCCAAGGCCACTTCATGCAGCTCAGCATAGACGAAGTGAAGGTATAGCAGATTGGTCGACGTGATACCCGAGACCAGTGTGACATTTGGGTCTGTGATGGTGGATGTGACTTGAATGGGCTACCAGTTTCTTAATGTAAGAAAAAAGTGACCAATGATAGTGCACCTGAGGAATGTAAACATTGAATAGGGACTACGAATTCCCAATTGGTGACCATCGACAATCCAAGAGTGAACGCGTGTGTCTCAAGGGAAAGATGTCGCAACAGCAAGATCAATGTCCAGGGGCCCCTAATAAAGCGACCAAAAATTTGTTTGAGAAGGGTTCAAACAAGAGGTACCTTCAGGATTAACAGCAACAATGCTAACCAGGCAACCCAAAGGTCAGGTTGCAAACTGTGAATGACAAAGGCGTGAAGAGCATGCTAGTGAGCAGAAGCATGAAGAGATTTTTGTATATGAAAGGCTGTGTGTTTTGCATCTTGAAATGGGAGTGGTGATTAAGGAAAAAGAACGCACTGCAGTCGTGGATGGTAGCAATTTTGCCATACGAAGAATGGAAACTATACTATAAGAAGTGTAACAAAAGGTGAGTACTAACGGGGATGGTGTTAAGACCGTGACTTATCCTCCAATGAACTCCGGAACTCCGGAGTTCTGGTCGGAATGAGGTGTTGGGTTCAGCTTATGTGCTGCCCCCTTGCTTGGTCGCATGCCTCGGATTTCGGAGCGGATAGTTGGAGGTCGATCGGAGTCGCTAGGACTTGGGTGGATCACAAAGAGGAAGATGAATTCGGAGTGCGGAAGACAGAGGATAATTGTCTAAGTTGATATCGAAGCTAAAGCTAATGACTATGTACTGAGAACTATATATACAGAGCGCGGACATCGCATTAGTAACGGAAAACATCGCATGAGTAAGGATATGAGTAAGACGGAATCTGAGTAAGATGGAGTACGGGGTTGAGATAGCCAGAGCTGTGCAAGCACAGGTTCGGAAGCAAGAAGGAAGCGGAACTAATACAAAAGGAGAAACATAAGTACGTAAGTGAGAATCAAAGATGTCCGGAGGGCGGAAGTGAAGTCCTAGGCATAAAAGCCTTGGAGTTTGTGAGTGAGTGGTCCAGAGTTGGTCTGGAGGGTCAGGGTTAGGACAGGATATGACAGATGGTGTCCAAGATGGTGTCCGAGGCAGTGCAAACGAAGTCCGATGTGGAGGTGACAAGTCCAGGGCAGGATCTTAGTGGAATGATAAGAGCGTACCAGAGTACAGCGGAGTAGGCTGGAGATGGGACCAGAGGGGGGCGTTAGGGGTTAGGAGCAGATATGACAACTCTCTTCTTTCATTTCCCATTCATTGCAACCCTGTCGGCCCCCTTGTTCTTGTAACAACCTAGATAGAGTTGTGACACTTGAGGGCAAGACAACAACAAGTACGAGTGTTCAAGGCTTTAAGGTCAATCATCAGACCCAAAGCGAGTAGATGAAATGATAGTTGAGTGGTATTCTTAATTCAGACTCAAGTCTAGAGACGTGAGAATAACAAGTGGATAAGACTGAGGCTATTTGTACTGTACATGGGGTATTTATACCATATGGTACATAGCACAGATTGAAGCTATGTGTTACTATATGTGTACAAATAAGGCTGCGCATGCAGCTTATACACAGTGGCTATGTAGACGGAAACAGTAAGGGAAAAGTGGAGTCATAATGAGTCCAATGAAAATGAAGAAGAAAATCATATGATCAGTGAACCAATAGGATAAGGAGAAAATGAAGAAATCATAACAGTTCTAGTGCTTCCAGTCACAACCGACTTGTCCTGATTCAACATAGTGGATCTTGGCAGGTTTCTTCGACATCATTGCTGTTCATTTCATCCCATGTTGCCAATACTGCTATCACTATCATTGTACCGAAGCCCGGTCACAACCTGCAAACCTCACCCAACTCCAATGCTCTTCTCTAGCACCATGGGCCCACACACTGCAATAGCAACCCGCCCTCAAATAGGATACTGCATTTCCTCAGTTTCCCTATCAGCCTACTAGTACCACCAGCTCATGTTGTTGTGTCGGATTTCTGGCTAGATGCCAGCACTGCAAATCCTTTACAGTCGGGTCCTCACACCCAGTATTCCTGAACCAATATTTCAGCCTGGCCCTCCAGGTCAGTGACACCTGGTACATCATTTCTCACTGATGGTACAGATGCCTTCCAAGGAATCCCCGACAAGTCTAGTCCACTCGACAAAAACAATGTTGGCCCTGTAGTGAGACTGGAGATGAGGTTGGCATCATGGTTGAGTTTATTCTCTCTAATGCTTGGGAGGCATTCATCATTTGGTACATCCTCGTCCTGGGTCTACATGTCTTCATTGCTCATCCCCATGCATCCTCTTCAAGTTCCTCGCCCATGATTGAAAGAGGTCATTTTGATAAACCTAACCTCAAACTTTGGCCTCCTCATCACTCAAAATACTCTCCCTCATTGACTCACAATTGGATATCCCGATTAGTCCTCCACACGATGATGGCATGCTCTCAACAAAGGATGCCATCAACACTCTCATCAAGCACCTCATTGTCATTCTCCCTGCAAGCTCCAACATTCCACACAAGATTGGCATGCTTCCTTTCTGTCCGTGAGTATCTCATTCAAGCTGTTGACAATAGAGATGCTCACTAACTGGTTATACAAGAATCTCAACTATAATGTCCTTTATGGTGATGTGTCAGATAGTGACACCATTGTATGCTTCAAGTTACCATGCAATGCACATCAAAATTGACTGCACAAGAAAGAGAGTTGATCCATTCATCTACCCATCTTCGTGACTGACTGTCAGATCTCATGGTGGTCGTATAGCTACCACAGCCAGACCAACTTCGGTCACCCACACTCTAACCCAATGAACTTCAAGGCAGAACCACAATCCTCATCTGATCTCATCCAGAGTCTTCGCGACGTGATCCCAAAGCTCAATGACACCTACAATGACCTCACAATCAACATTAATGTTGGACACATTGACGATCAGGTATGAAAGTCGACCTACATTGTCGACATACTCATGAACCGTTTACAATAGCAAATTTGTAGATGATGAGTGCAATGAGGGCGCCTTGGAAGCTCAAGCTCAGGTCATTGCATTCCTATGGGCTCAGGTAATGGACCTGTTCTCCCAGGTCACCCAACTCAATGGCAAGCTTGTCGCCTTATATGATTGAGTGTCGGATCTTGAGGATCAACTACACGATACCTTTTCTTCCCTGTGGAACACCTCAGTCACCATTTCTGCCCTCAAACTCGAACAGAGCCACCATCTGGCCACTTTGAATATGGGTTTGCTTGTGGAGAAGGCACATGTCACTGCAAAACTCAACAGACTAATGGAATGTGCAACTGAGGAGGGTGCTCAGCATGGCCAGGCAGAGACTGCCCGCCAGGACATCAAATGTTTCTCCTCATCCTCATCTTTATCTGTGTTCACCCCACACACATCAGCAAAGTCCAATGCACTGTACATTAGAGACCACAGAGCTCACAGCTTGGTCTCTTTTGTACAAGTCAGTACAAATTTAGCATCTGCTGGCTACCTCTACAGTACTCCACAGAACACAAAGGAATGCAGCACTGTCACAGTGACCAATGTATGTAGAATAATCAATATCAATATGGATCTGTGGCCCAGTGGCCCAGTCCCAGCTGTCTTATTTGTAACATCCA